>APFE030018312.1:22275-69609 GCA_000404065.3 Pinus taeda
GGGTGGCAGCCCCCCTGTTTGGGGGGTTTGAAGGGGCTGGGCAGCCCCCCTTTACAGGGTCTGGGGTAGCACCTCGAGATTTTTTTTTTGATTCTATATTAGGTTGGGCAGACCTAACTATGGTTTTGTGCATGATTTTCGCACATGGTTTTGGACGCGATGGTTTTCGGTCCATGGTTTTGGGCACGATGGTTTTCGGTCCATGGTATTGGATGCTTCAACATGTATAAATATGATTGTAACATTAAAAGGAAAATAATGAAAAATCAATCTGGTAGTCCCGCTTTTGGGAACCAGGGGAAATCTCTGTGTATATGTGTTATGATCTCGCATTGTTTATTTTCTGTGTTTTAGAATTCATATGCAGGGAATTTATGTACGGGGTTAAAACCTATAGCGTCTCGACTCACAAATGATCCAATTCTTCATTCTCCCTAATGGCCTCCGGTCCCATCCAAGATCCCAAGCAATTGTCCGAAGTTTGATGGGAAAGCGAAAGAAGATCCTCAACCTCATGTGATGACATATCACCTCTGGTGCTCTTCAAATTATTACGTTGACGATTCTATTCGTCTCTGTCTTTTCCAACGAACTCTCACTGGCGCTGTAGCCAAGTGGTACATCGAGCTCCCTCAAAGTACTTATTACGACTTCAACTCTTTAGCCATGGCTTTCCTCACACATTTCCAATTGCCGGTGTGCTATGAAACTGACACCTATTTGCTTACATCGCTCAAGTAAAATACTGTGACCCACATCTCCGATCACATTTATGAACGGAGACATAGGCGTTGACTGATAAAATTCGAGATTGTTGATCAGTTACTGACCGAATATTTCACCAAATCATTCGTCGCTCCAATTGCTCGCGATATCGCTATGGGTTGGTGCGTCATGGAGGAGCAATCCATTGCTTGTGCATAGTACTTAGATCTCGTTTACTCTTAGTCTAACACTTTATATGAGTTATTACCTGATGCTCTGAGGCCATCATCTGATCCAACAACATCGAAGTCACAAGCTACATCTCTTGCTGATGGAGTAATTGGTTCATTGTCCTAGGCCCCTGCCAAATCTTCTTCCAAACAGAAGTCGGCCTCAAACATTGCTTCCAACAATCCCCCTCAGAATCTACCTGGCCCTGATAAAACCTCAGAGGTCCATGTTATTCAGCCTACCACAGTAGACAATTCCTTGAAAGGTAAGAAGAAAGGCAAAGGCAAAGGTAAAGTCGATGCCTTAAAATAGGGTCCTCCTAAGTCGTCTGTTGGTGATGCTTCCCAACGAAAGCCTAAGTATCTATGCCTCATTTGCGAAGATGACCACTATGCTAAGGATTGTCCTAGACGATCCGAAGTTAGTCGTTTGCTCAAAGGGACCCCAGCTATCCTAAAAGAGCCATTTCCATCCCAACAAACCCAAATGGTAGACCAGCCTCAATCGTCTGCTTCCTCAGGTTCACAAGTGTTCATGATGAGTACGCCCATTAATGTGGCTACTAGATCAAAAGATTATCAAACTCCTACCCCGATAGAAGGGAAAGAAAAATAAGTTGCCCCTTATTCTTCTACCCCGTCAAGTTCTGGTCCTCTTCATATATAGCGATCTAACGTTGATTTTGTCATTCGACCACCTTCTTGAGGTGTGCTGCGAAAGTCCTCGTACAATCCCAATGCTCATGCCACTCAACACTATAATATTGTTGAGGATTTGGCTCAAGCACCATCGACTATGTCTGCCCTCGAGGTACTTCAAAGTTGTCCGTCTCAACAGAAATCATTACTGTCAGCTATTGGCAGTATTGATCCTGCTAATTCCAGTTTAATATGTTTTGATCTAGAAAACCACGTTCTACATCTTCCTCATTAGATTTCATTTCTCATTCATGTCATCATCAGTGAGAAAACCATTCACAGAACCGTCATTGATGAAGGTGCTTGCACTTGCATTATGTCTATTTATTGTTGGAAGGAAATCGGTTCTCCTACTCTGAACTAATCCCCTAACACTTTGGAAGCTTTTGACGGGCACGATTCGCGACCATTCGTTCTCTTACCAACCTTACCATTACTTTGGAGGGAAAGATAGTGCACGTTGAGGTAGAGATCGTTGACGCTAATCTCAATTATAATCTTCTACTCGGACGAAGTTGGACCCATGCCATGTATGATGTAACCTCCTCCTTATTTCACATGATTAGTTTTCCCCATCAAGGGAAAATAGTCACAGTTGACCAACTGTCCTAATTTGCCTCTTCCTCCTCGGATGACAATGTTTCGTATGTCAAGCACACCAGTGCTCCTTATCAGAGTGTGGGTGCAGGACTCTTTAAAGATCCTGCTCTGATGGGTATCTTTCCGCTCCCACATCCTCATGTTGCCTCTGTTAACATGATTTCGGTTAAGTCTGATCCTTGGGTCATTCCTTCTCTGATCTTGTTGACACATGGGGCGAGGTAATGTCGTTCAGTCCTGCTGAAATTAATTATGTGGAAATTGTTTCAGCTTCGCCTTTTGTATCCTCCGATCATCCTGTTTCGAGTTCATATCTCAACGTGTTTTCTCAATCCCTGTGGCTTAGTTCTGGCTCAGCGGTCATGTCTATGTGTCTTGAGAAGTTCTCTTCTCTCCTGCTTATTGACATGTCATTTTTTCTTGAAATTGTCAAGATCTTTCAAATGAGGGCACCTTTATCCCCTCATGTATTCAGGTTTTTTCTCCCTCCCCGAGTTTTTACCAATTTCCCCTTATTGCAATGGGGTTATCATTTGACTTGTAACCCTCCCTCACCCAGGGGGCATGGGGGCAAAGCCTTATACGAGTTCTACTCTATTATTTAGCCAATTCGATGCTTACTTGTCATATCAACAGTAAAAATTCGGTGTTCATCTGTGTTGATTGATTACCCGAGTTCGAGCATTGACTCTCTCAAACAATACTATACTTAGGTCATCTTGCATGGCTACTTTTGTACAATAGTGTGTTGTTCATTTTTGTATAGTGTGGTTTGGTGTGTTGTTTTGCAAGCAACTTTCTTTCTTATTATGTTTTTTCCTGCTTTGTAGATGTCGGTGTCTCTTCACATTGGTTTCGCTGATGGTGCTTGCCGAAGTACCCAAAACCTATCATCCACAACATGGGCCATTTATGACCCCCATGGTGAGTTGATTGATCTTAAAGGGACTTTTCTAAGTCAAACAACTAATAACATCGCTGGGTATAGCACAATTATCGAATTGTTGTCAGAAGCTATCGCTCTTGGCATCTGGGATTTGGTTGTCAACCTTGATTCACGACTTGTTGTTCTTCAACTCAACGGGAAATATTCCGTCAGAAACCCTCAGATATTGAGAATGTATCTACATATTCGTCTAATGGAGAGAAATTTTGATTACATTACATATCATCATATTCCTAGACATATGAATACATTGACAGATGCATTAACTAATTATGTGTTGGATAGACATTTGCGAAACATGCAAAAATAAAAAAAACAAATCATTTGTATCATAGTAAGTAGGAAAATATAGCATATATATATGTGTGTCTGAAATGTTTGTCATACATCAAAGCCTCAAAAAATAATATGTGTGTTAGAAATGCGCCGGTGGCTCACAGGCCTTATACATTTGTGGTTTGCAGGCCTAAAAAAATATGGAATGCTAGATCTATGCACTAAACAACATGATGCTCATGATAACATGTAACTACTTGGACTACGCGAGTCAGCAGTCGGCGGAACCGATCTGACACCCCCACCATATGCCTCTGGTACTGGTGTGGGACATCACCCATCTGAGCGTACTCTGGGATACATGGGTCAAACCCTCGAGATTCTGCGCAATCTCCTCCTCGCTATCGCTCTCCTCTTGATAAGGAGTGACATCGGACTGCCGAGCTACGCGCCTGGAAATTAGGGACATCCTGGCAGGGCGTTCTGGTCCAACATCTGCATTCATAAAATCGAAGTGTCATGAACACATATTTCAAAAACAGTAAAAACATCACAAAACTAAAAAAATGTTTGCTTTTACCTCCATCATCAACATCCTCCCCTTCTGGAGCGGCATATCTGGATCTTCGTGGAAGTTGATACTGTTGTAAGACCAATCCTCCACTACGATCAACTACCATCGTAGCCATGAGAAGGTGGCCGGTTTGTAGGACATCTGTTGGCCCCCTATAACCCTGGGCATCAACTCACTCCAATGGACCATCCGTGGGTCTCGTGGCATCGATGGATCCACATCGGTCAGCTGGTATTGGAATAGTGGAACCCACTCTAGGAAGAAGGTCACTAGCACAAATCCAAAGCAAAATTTCTTTAGGTTTCCCGCCTTAGCTTTTGATAGCTGGCGCTTCATGTTGATTTTCATAGATTCTTCCTAGTTAAAAATAGTGGATGTTGTGCACTCGATAGCATATAGGAACTTTGACTTGTTAGTCTCATGCAGTGTTTGGGACCCAGCCACTTTGTTGATGGTCAAAAATAACACTCTCAACACAAGATCCCGAACAGTCGCGATCTCGATCTTGCCACTTTTGGATTTGAGAGCTTCTGGGCAATGTTCGGCAAGTAACATGGACACACTTGCCCCAATCGACCTCGACCCATATAGGTTGATTGGTTCCCCTCTCCGGGAAAGTCCTATGATGAAATAAATATATGAAGTCTCCCACTCTAGCTCTTGGTCACCGATGATAAAAATTTACCAATTTATGTTGTACAGACTAATTAGGTACCACAGCAGCTCGGGTTGAACCTGCATCCATGGTGTGAGAAAGAACTTGAGGAGCCCACAGTTCATCAAAGCCTCCAAACGATTTGTATCAGTTATTTCTTGAGTATCGATATCCTCATGCTCTCGTTCTTTCCAATCCACCATTTTCAATGATTTTCTTCCTGCAAAAACCATTTAGTCAAGTCAATGATCATATTTTGACAGAGAAATATGAATTCAAGCAGTCAAATTGAGCAAAAAACATGTTTTTTTTTCTCACAGTGCCGACATGACTGTTCTAAAAACAGTGGCCCCGAAAACGCGATTGGCGGTTTTCTTAATCCTTGGTCAGCGCGTATCCATGCCCAGAAGTCACGCCAACCAAGGGCGAATTATTTTTCCAAATCCTACCCATGAAATCCAAAAAATGGATAAAAACAGGTAAAAAAAATATGAAAATGGAGCTTAAGGTCTTGGCTCTTACCTGCAGTTGACAACTTGGCAAATGACCTCCCGGATCTCCCACAATCTGCTCCAGAAAAATTAGGGCACAAAAGGGTAAAAAGCTCTTCACAAAAAGGTAAAATGGTAAATGGTAAAAAAAATACTTTTTCCCCTTTTTATTCATTTTTGATGAAAATATTACAGTTTTTAAAGTGTTTTTGACCTATTTTGCCTTAGAACTGCATAATGCATTTACCTTTCTTGTGCAACGACAGGTGATGGATTGTTGATGATAATACTCGAGTTTCGTTTAAGCTCTTTTTCTGGCTCGTAAAACTCAAATGAAAAGATCGCCAAGTATTTTTCCCTTTTGACTCGTTAAAGAAAATAAAATGGGGGGGTCTGCTTTCAGCTCTTTTCCGACCTTTTTAAACACGAAAATATTGTCGAGCTCTAGTCGTTTTGAACTTGTTAAAAAGACGCGAAACGCCATTTACCCAGTATACATTTACCATTTTTGCGGGCTGGGATAAACTATTTACGAAAACGATGCTCCTTGACTGAAATGGTCAAGAGATTCTCTCAAGTATCATTTTCTACCTTTCTGGGCTTGAGAAACACAAATGTATGGAAATGGACCATGTGGATTTTTCTTTTTCATGTCTTTTCCAAACTCTCTAAACATGAAAAAGATACCGAGTTACACCTTTGTCAGACTCGTTAAAGCATTAAACAACACCAAATTCGTCACCATGATGAATATGAGCTTCTCTTTCCTAGGGCTCATTAAAATTACTAGGTAGGATTCGTCCAAAGGATGAACTTACAGTGCAAGCATTTGCTATCCCCTTCAAGCTTGCGATAAAAAATAATTGGGGTACTTGCCAGAAATGGTAGGGGAAAATTTGGAAAGTCGATCAGTTGTGTCAGCAGCTCACTCTTGAACATGACACTATTTATTTCGTGTCGGGTTGGGGTGTCCTCCTTTCATCATTGACCTTCTTGGGTTGGGCCGTTCATTTTTTCTTTCCATTTGATCTCTGCCATGTCATCGTGACCACTGATTCCATGGATCTGAAAGCTTCCTAAATCCAGAATTGTGTCACCGATATGTTCAAGAGTTGGTCCCTCTGCAGTTATACTTACTCCTGATTCTTTGGACCATCTGAAATCATTTGCATCCATTTTTCTCATGTCGATGATGTGGGATACATCATGGCCCTCCTTCGACACGGTTGCTTCCTGTCGATTTCAGCTCATTATCTGGGAAGCTGGCTGAGAGACTCCCTTCCAGTACCTTAGAGCTTGCATGCCCTAATGAGACGTTATTCACACTTGACAACAAGTTCACATCATTGGCTTTCGATCGGGTGATTTCACGAGTGTTTGACATCAGTTCCTTTATTCACATTTTGTGAACTGTGCTGCCAGTACCTTGAGAGCCATTGTCATTATTGGTGGTTTCTCTCATGCTTGTTAATAGTTCACATCATTGACCGGTAACCAGGCAACTTCTTAGCATGTTCGAATTCAACACATTCATTCACATGTTAGGATTTGTACTTTGATCAGGTCGTTTGGAGCGCAAGACGTTGGGCTAATATTACACAAGTCCAGGTTGCGAGGTGATGTGACATGATCATGTTAATATACATGTCCCTTTCAGATGGATGGATGTGACCATACCTTGGTTTCGTTATGATCCTTTCTACTGGATGGTTGCGCCCATGCCTTGGATCCATTTACATGATCATTCTCTAGATGGTTACGTCCATACAATGATTCATGTATTATTATTCAGAGTTTTTAGTGATGTACATGTATCTATGCTTGCTTGCAGGTTCTCTGACGATGGACTCTGGTTCCCTGCACGCACTTGTAAAGCATTTCACTCCTCGCTCTCGTTCGACCTTCATGCTTTAAGGGGCATCTATTGCATAGCATTTTGTCACTGTCCCTGTACTCCCCGTTCCATGATCCTGGAGGACCTCTATAGTGAACTCTACATGCTTTCCCATCATGAGAAAACTCCCATTGTGTCCCTCTTCATGAGCAGAACAATTCCCTTTCGCCTCATTTCCCAAAAAAAATCTATTTACCCCAATTTACAAGACTTACGCTAATGACCTGTGTCCTCCTCGCGCCGATATACATGGATTACAACTATATTTAGCACCGATTAGATATACTAAGCCCTTTCTCAGTTGCGTTGATCCTCTTTTGAAAAGTTTTTTAAATATTGAGCAGAAGCTTCCAGCTCTAGAAGCTATGTAACAGAAGTTTGGTAAATGGTTAGGTCGGATGGAGTCGAGGAGGTCAGTTTGGGCTCCTTTCCCCTATTAGTATGGAACTAATCCAAGAGATAAGGCCTTCTCCCATGAGAAGAGGAACCATCTCCCATCCATCCAAGCTATAAAAACCTCTCTTTTTCCAAGCAAAAACTAGTTTTCAGTTGGGAGTTAGAATAATTAGCAAGACATCTATAGCCTGAAGTTTTCTATTATATGTTTGAGGGAGAATAGTGTGCTTGGGTGTGATTTGATACTAGAGGGAAAGAGGCCATAAAACCTCTATTGTTGGTGTTGTCCATGAAGTTCTAGCATAAGTGTGGGAACCTGCATATGTCAAAGGAGACCAACAATGTCAAGGCACCGGTTGTAATCTCTTTTTGATTTATATAAATGTAACTATCGATTGATTTCCTACATGAAGTGTCATTTTACATCTTTATGGATTAACGTTCCTTGACCTATTAAGTAGGCTGAATACAATATTGTGTGCTATTATGTTTGTTGTTGTTTGCTTGTTTCAGGTGTGCAAAGGAAGGAAATGAAATATAGCTGGAGCGAAGAAGCAGGATCATCACCAAGGGGAATATAATTCTAAGAGGTAGGACCTCTTAATTGATTCTAGCCTAACGAAATCTTCCATAGGTTTTCTGTTTGTGACTAGACCCGCTCTCTCGGGCTAGAGGAATTGTTTGTGTCCGCACTTAGAATTTACCTGCATCACACAAGTGAAGCGAGATAAGGAGAAAGAACAACAAAGGTAATGAGATGTTTTCTATGGTTTCTACAATCACATGTGTGAAGATAAAGGAGGCTTCCTACGGTCATTACAACAGTAAATCATAGTGACAAGTATCTTGGTTTTGGGATAAGAAACAAGGACTATAAGGCCTTGCCAACCTATGAAGAAGAAGGAAAAGACAACGAGGGGAAAGAGATTATTTTAGGGTTTATGTTCTCACATACAACAAGTAAACCTTAAAATATTTGGCAACAGATAAATGCAACACATTGAGAGGCATTATTCAAAGGTATAACTAGGTATACAAGGTATATAAGGAAAGCAAAGAAGGTTCTCCCTGTAGCAAAGTAAAGAAGCCCTAATGTTCTAGGGTTTCTCCAAAGAAGAAAAGAAATATGACTTAGTCAAACAACAGAAGAAGGACAAAGTACTAAGGAGAAAAGTGTCGGAAGGAAGAGGTCCATATGCCGAAATTTATGGTGCAAAAAGAGGATGGATTTGACTTATGCTTGGAGGATATCCTAGTCAAAGGTCTAGGGTTTGACAGTTGTTCAAATAAGAAGCTTCAATAAGAGAAAACTTACCAAGGGTTTTCCTCTCAAGAGTGGAGAGGTTTTGTCCCTAATAGAGAGCCAAACTTAGTGTTCTTTTTATTTTCTTTTGGTAGCAGTTTGATGAAGTACACACATATGCACTAACAACAACAAGGAGAAGTATAAGCTAACAAGAAAAATAAAAATACTCCACAAATTTTTATCAAGTAACGAAGAATCAAACTGCACTACTTTGCCCTAGATTCTTCAACATGGTATCAGAGTGAAGGTGACACATAAAGGAAAGGGAAACTCAAGAACACTCATCAAGGGGAAGCATCTACAAAGTTGAAGCATCAAGCCTAGAAGTCTCAATCACTTCAAGAAAAAGAAGGGTATACAATCCATCATTCATCAAGGAGGTCTATAAAGCTAGAAGAATAGCCTTACCTAAAGGAACCTACGAAAAAAAGCAGATTGAAGCAAGACCTACACCAAGCTACAAGTCTTCAAGAAAATCCCATCATCAAGCAAGTCCACTTGGAGAGGGCAACTTGAAGAACATCAAGATCCAAGGAAGACAAGCCATCAAGCCTTCAAGGAGGAAGCAAATCCATTACATCTCAAAATCTATCAAGTACATGTCCCCTTCTGAATATACATCAATGTCTTTTTGCAAGGAAAGCAATAAATTGGTAGGCACCAATAACTTTCTTTCGTGGAAGAAGAGGACTGATATACTACTTAAGGAGAATGAACTACTAGAACTTGTCAAAGGGAATATCACTATCCCTGCTAAGGAACAGACTCAAGCCTTATCCAAGTACAACAAGGATGAGACAAGAGCTCAAAGGATTATGATAGAATCAATCAAATACTCTCTCATTCCTTATGTCTCCAAGTTTGAGACATTGAAATAAATTTATGATAAGCTAGTAGATCTATTCTCGGTATCCACAACTGGAGAAGTTATATCTCTGAGAAATGAATTATACAATATGAAGATAACAACGGAAGGAATAGCTCCCTACTTCATGAAAATCTTTGAAATGAAAAATCAACTTTAAAAGCTTGGGGAAGAAATGTTTGATAAAGAGATGACAACTGTAGTACTCAATGCTCTACCTGAGGAGTGGGGAAATTTCACATCAATAATATATGCCAAGAAGGAAGCAACCACTCTCAGTGAAATGTGGTCTCTATGCAGAACAAAGGAAACCAGACTCAAGGCAAAAGAAGATGGGGGATCAAAGGAGCAAGCATTTGCTACTATGGCTAGAAGAAAGGGTAAATTTGACAAGTTTGGTCCATGAAGAAAAAACAATAAAGACAATGTTTTGGATGCCAAGAATATGGACACTACAAAAGGAATCGTCCTAAGATTAAAAAGGACAACAACAAAAGGAAGAGGGAAGAAGCTCGCATAGCTCAAGAGATGAAAGAAGAAGGATCTCTACTATGACTAGGTCAAACTCTTTACTTCTAGACTTCTTTCAAAGTTTTGAGTAGAATAGGAGTATGTAGGAATAATTTAAAATTCCATGGCTAGAAACATCCTCTAGAATCTAGCAGCATGATGTACATAGAGTTCTAGATACTCATGTAGATGTAGCATTTATGATAAGAAAAAAAATGCATAAGTAGAAATACCTTCTAGAATATTGGAGCATGACATATATAGCTCAAGATATTCATGTATAAAAAACATACCTAGTATAGGACCTCATACATGATGAAAGAAAATTGAACATGATAAGAATCTTAGAAGACTACATCATCAAAAGAAAGGAAACATTTGCAAGGAAATGATCTTTAAGATCCTATAATGGAACCTTCAAAAGAAGGTTCATGGACCAAAGCAAATGTCTCATTAGGAATCCCATTCATGGGTTTCAAGAAAAGGATGATATGTAGACAAGCTAAGATGAAGCAAGAAGGGCCACACAAAGGATGATCAAAGGAGAATCAAGATGAGGTATGTATGCATCAAAGTTTAAGTCATGTTAACATTTGTATATTATTGAATCATGGGTATAGTTCTATAATATGATTAAGCATGAAAGAATCTCTTTCACCAAGAATATGCTCGAAGACATGTACCACAATAAAATGAAGGTCAACAAAAGAACATGCTCACATAAGGAGCACAAGATTGTTGACTATGAAGCAAGAAGAAATGCTAACAAGTCTAGAAAGCAAGCAATAAAGGAATGCTCTCAGAAGAAGCATTAGATGGTTGACCTATCTATCTGAGAAGAAGCTAATGAAGAAAGAGATCAAGCATGTGAAGAACACCATGATCACCAAGAATCACTATCTGACAAAATGCCTGTAAAGGTATCTCCCGAAAGAAGGCATGACAACTCTAATAAAGGAAGAAAGGACCCTTGATAGCTATGAAGGCCTTGGAGATATAAATGGTGCATTTAAATAATTATACTCCACAAATATGTTGTGATGAAGAATCCATCCAACAAAATAAAAAGCAATGTTGAAGCAATATCAGAATAAAATCATGATGGGCTACTAGGTCAAAGCGTGTAACCTAGCAAGTACATTGAAGCATCCATGAAAAGAATATTTCGAAGCATGGACAAGATGACAAAGGAGTAACCAAGATGACAAGAAAACCTGATAGTCACTTTCCATGAAGCAATGACATGACAAACCAAGAAGGAAAGTGATTGATGGATGGTGCCCTACTTGGAAGAAGTTTGAACAAAGACTTCATGACACCAAGAAAGGAAAGAGATCAAGTAGCTGAAGGACCCACAAAGAAGAAGCTGTTGATGAAGGAAAGAGTCCCCAGTTAAGAGGGAGCTCTGAGAAGTCCATGATCAAGAGGGAGTTTTGAATCACCCGTGATTACAAAGGAGTGACAATTGTGTTTTCCATTTCATGGGTCACACACTAGACCAGAACTAATAGCCATAAGTCTAGATGAAGGCCATGAATGGAAATGTAGACACAAGGTAGACACAACATTCTTGTCTTCATTTGGGAAGAAAGAATGGGAGGATTAGGTAATCATCTGGCATTCGATACTCTTTGAGGATGTGTAGGGCATGAAAGACAAGAGTAGGCAAGAGAACCAATATTCTTTGAGGGTTGGGAACCCAAGATAAGAATAGTCCTAGAAGGTCATACTTGGAGAACACCCGGGTGGGTATGTACCTTGAGAGACAATGATGAACGTGTCTATAAATCATTAGTCTCGCCAACATTGTAGCTCATAGTCTTGAAAATAGATGGAGTTGTTAGTCAAGGCCTTGCACTATGACAATGTTGATGGATATGATGCTATAACAGATGGATTGCTAATCCAATTTCTCTTATGTGAATTATTCAAGATTGAAAAATTCCAAACACCTTGTAATGTTGTATGAATACCTCCTTAGTTAAGAGGGAGTGTTGAAGGAAATGTAACTAGGTTCGGTCTTCATAAATGTACTTTTGATATTTCTATTTGTTCAAGAAAAGATAAATTATTTTTATATTATTTGTCAATGAGTTTCTTTCTCATTGAAAATAGGTCAAGAACATTTTAAAGTGCTTCTAGAAAGTCAAAGTCAAAATGTAATTATGATGAAACCCTTTGAGGGCATGTTACATCATATATGTCAACATACAAGGTCATGGGAACACCTCCAAGCATAGTCAAATCCTCTCCTAGCCTCAACAAAGTCTCCAAACAACAAAATGGTAAATAGAAGATGAATCATCAAGTCGGCCTAATGGAAAATCAAGTCGGCTTAAAGAGGAGGGACAAACCTCTATTTATAGAGGACGCCCACTCCTCATTTGACACACTTGTGCTCTGAAATCCGTAGAAAGAAAAGAATACTAGAAGGACGCAAAAAGCCAAGGAATAGGTCTACAAGGGCAACAAGATAAGGAGAAAGAACAACGAAGGTAAGAAGATGTTTTCTAGGGTTTTTGTAGCCAGACATGAGAAGATAAAGGAGGCTTCTTACGATCATTACAATAGTAAATCACAGTGACAAGTATCTTAGTTTTGGGCTAGGAAACAAGGACTAAAAGGCTTCCCTAACCTATGAAGAAGAAGGAAAAGACAACAAGGAGAAGGAGATTGTTTTAGGGTTTCTCTTGTCACATACAACAAATAAACCTTTGAAGATTTGACAACAGATAAAGGAAGCACATTGAGAGGCATCATTCAGAGGTATAACTAGGTCTACAAGGTCTTTAAGGAAAGCGAAGAAGGTTCTCCCTATAGCAAAGTAAAGAAGCCCTAATATTCTAGGGTTTCTCGTAAGAAGAAAAGAAATCTGACTTAGTCAAACAACAAAAGAAGGATGAAGTACTAAGGAGAAAAGTGCCGAAAGTAAGAGGTCCATGTGCCGAAAGTTATAGTGCAGAAAGAGGAAGGATTTGACTTATGCTTGGAGGATATCCTAGTCAAGGGTTCAGGGTTTGGCAGTTATTCAAATAAGAAGCTTCAATAAGAGAAAACTTACCAAGGTTTTTCCTCTCAAGAGTGGAGAGCTTTTGTCCCTGACAGAGAGACAAACTTTGTGTTCTTGTTATTTTGTTTTGGTAGCATTTTGATGAAGTACACACATATGAACTAACAAGAAGAAGAAGAAGTATAAGCTAACAAGAAAAGTAAAACGACTCCACAAATTGTTATCAGTAACGAAGAATCACACTACACTACTTTGCCCTAGATTCTTCAACATGATGATGTCAATCCATTTGGTGAGCTCAAATCTACTTGGAGTGGCCTATTTTTGTTATCAACAATAACATTCCTCCATGGATGTCAATATAATGTTGGCAATGATTGTTCCAGGCATTTGTTTAGAACAATTTTTTTCAACACAGTAACATCTCATTTGTGTTGTTTGCTTCATAAATATATCTTATATATTTGATATTTTTTTAATTTAATGATATATGTGGTAATTATGTACTATACATTCAATCGATTAGGTAAGTACCAAGTCAAAGATATGAATGTATATATCGAGTCTCTTATTGACGAGTTACTAGAGTTATGGAAGGACATCACCATGTATGATATCTCTAGACCAGTAGGTGCGCAAAGGGAATTTCAATTCCATGCAATGCTTGAATGAAAAATTCACGATGCCCCAGGGATAACTGGAGTATACAAGCTCATAACTAATGATGAAAGATATATATTTTATTAATTACTTGAAAAATGATGATGTTTACAATCAGCATCCTTGAATTATATACTGCCATGGGTTCCTTTTCGAGTAAGGGAATGGTCTTATGATCGCACCCTTTTGTCTAATTAACCTAAAATTACACTTAAATAATTTTTACATAATATTGCCTCCCTCTTGAAAAGATGCTTTGTCCTCAAAGCATACGTAATGATGGGTGTTTTTGGCGAAATGCTTATGTCTCCCAAGAGGCTTCTTCTTCTGGTATATTCTTCCACTTGATAAGGTATTATTTAATTACTCGTGAATGTAACTTCTTCACCCTGGCGGTGATGATTCCCTTTGATTCTAGAATGAGCTTGCCTTCATCATCTTACATTGGTAGGGTAGTTTGTGCTGATTGGTGTTTTCCCAATGCCTTTCTAAGATAAGATACATGAAAAACATTGTGAACTTGATTATTATCAAGAAGGCTTAAGCTATAAGCTACTTGGATGATATTTTTGTTGATTTGGTACAGTCCATAGAATTTTGGTACCAACCTGTTTTTACCTTTCTGCTTTAGGGATACTTGTTTGTAAGGTTGAAACTTAACAAATACCCACTCTCCAACTTCAAATTCTCTTTCTGATCTATGTTAGTCGACTTGTTGTTTCATGTGATTCCTTGCAATACTTAAGTTTTCTTTCAACGCATGAAGGATTTTCTGGGTCTCTTCCAACTGGTCTTTAACTGTTAGAACTCTAGTTTTGGTGAAGGCCAAGTCCTTCCATTTAGGAGGTTCATAGTCATATAAATCTTGAAATGGGGTCATTTTTGTGGAAGTTTGATATGTTGAATTGTACCACCACTCAGCGATATGGAAACGAGGAGAGCCTCAACAGTGGTGAAGGATGGGAACCCAGGCAAAAAAGCGTGGTACCAACAGGCTATACAACAAACAACATAGCTGGCTCTGAAGTTTTAGGTGTTATCCATGGTAACTCGCAGGAACATGTAGGCCTCAACAACGCAGCAACAACACAAGAACCCAGGTACGTTCCCAAAGATATCTTAGTTGATTCATTAACGGTAAGAGAGGCTATAAAGCTGACAACTATCACTAAGGAACAAATGCCAGAAAATAAAAGATGCAACTCAGAAATATCCATGGAAAAAAATCCACCCACCTCCAAAAATAGACATGTAGTAAACCTATCAAACAAGAAAATTGACCAAAACACCCTAGACCTCCTTGAAAAAGGATTAAATTTTGCCATTTCCCCTCGGACAATCCCCAAAGAAGACATTCTTTGCAACATAGAGTATGGGATCAGGGACTTACTGGACAACATCAAAGAAAATATCAGACAAGACTGCTCCATCATTCTGAGAAAATCCCGCCCGCCCAAAAGTAACATTTCCAAACATGAACATTTAGCCCTCAAAAACTTAAACCAATACCCTGATATAATAGTCCTAAAAGCTGACAAAGGTGGGGCTACTGTCATAATGAACACTATGGATTACAACGATAAAATGATAGACCACCTCACTAATAGTGGGTGTTACACTAAATTAAATAAGAATCCCCTAAAAAAGATATCCAAAAAGTACACAATTTGATAAAATCAAGTAAAGAACACAACATTAAGAACCTATTAGAAAACAACCCATACACCCCTAGAATCTATGGAGCCCCAAAAATACACAAAGAAGGCGTCCCCATAAGACCCATTGTCAATACCATAGGAGGTCCAACTTATCAGTTAGAAAAATACCTAGATAGGAAGTTAAAACCTCTAATAGGCAACACCAGTTCCTTTGTCAAAGACTCCACCCATTTTATCAATGAGATCAAAGATCTAAACCTAGATATTGAGGACATATTAGTAAGTTTTGATGTTAAATCTCTCTATACCAACATTCCCATAGATGAGGCTATGGAAGTAGTCCAAAAAATCGTAAACTCTGACACAGCCAAATTAATTGAAGTATGGCTCAAATCTACCTTCTTCAGTTTTAAGGATGAAATTTATGAACAAACGTGTGGTGTAGCCATGGTATCCCCTCTATCTCCTATCATTGCTAATCTCTTTATGGAGAATTTTGAAAATAAGGCCATTGAATCTACCCCATTAAAACCCAAACTTTGGAAAAGGTTCGTCGATGACACCTTCATCATTTGGCCTCATGGAAAAGAAAAATTAAAGGATAATTTTCCTACAACACCTAAACAGTCTATCCAATTCCATCCAATTTACCATGGAAATAGAGGAGAACGACAACCTTCCTTTTCTTGACATCTTAATCAAAAGAAACAAAGATGGAACCATATCACACCAGGTATATCGTAAGAAAACCCATACAGAACATTACCTACATGCCAACTCTCACCACCATCCATCCCAAAAAATAGGTGTTCTCAACACTTTAGCAACCAGGGCCATCCGTATTTCAGATAAAAATCACTTTGAAGATGAAAAGAACCACCTTATGAATGTATTCATAGAAAACGGATACAAAAAACACCAAGTGATCAAAGCCTTCAAGAAGGCTGAAATCCTGAAAACAAACAACCTCTAGTGATCATCTAGGCAAGGTACACCTCCCTTACATATTAGACACAACAGATAAAATTTCTCACATATTAAGAAAGAACAAAATTAGAACCACATTCAAACCCATGAACACCATCAACAGATGCCTAAAATCGGTCAAAGATCCTGTTGATCCTAAATGCCACAAAGGAGTTTACATGGTTCTGTGTTCCTGCAGAAAAACATACATTGGAGAAACTGGTCGATATATCCATACTAGAATTCAGGAACATGCTGCCGATATAAAACACAACTGCTCAAAAACCTCAGCTCTGGCGGAACATTCCAGTAAAACCAATCATCACATTTGCATTGAAAACTCTAAAGTAGTAGCCAAAATTGATCATTATCACCATAGAAAACTGAGAGAAGCCATAGAAATAGGTAAAAACCCTAACAACCTCAATCGAGACGAAGGATGGAAAATAAGCGACAATTGGATTCCTACTCTAATGTCCTAAAACATCCCCTTCTAACCTAACCTAACCCTCTCCCCCACTGAAACTCTTCTCACCTACCTAAATGCCCAACTCTTAAAATTATAATCATCAAGTTACATCTTAAAACTATAATCTATAAATCTTAGATTAACAATATTAACATTAATATTCATTAACATTAAAATTATGGAAACAAACATTAGAATTAAACTAGTACTAAACATTAAATTACTATTAAATTCAAACTAAGAAATAGGGTAGTAACAGACATAATACAATTAATCATAAATAAATAAACAATATATAGAAATTAAATTAAATTAAAATAAATCTATTCATAATTAAAACATTCCTTAAAAAAATAAAAAATAAAATAAAAAGTTTCAATATAACTAATTGAAAAAATATGATTATTAATTAAACATTGACATTAATAAAAATTAAAAGATCGATACAAATTAACATTCAAAAAGAAAGAAAGAGAAAAACAAATAATAATTAATCAAGTAACTAATCAAAACTATATAAAAAAAAATAAACAATTGAATTACATAAAATAAATATTCTAACTCAATCCTAAAAATAAATAAATTAATTAAGAATTAACTATATAAAACATAAATTAAAAATTATCAATCTATTATGATACTAAGAATTGATAAATAAATAAACAAACAAAGTAAATAATATTAATTATAAATAATTAAACGAGAACAATAAAAATAAACAATTCTATACATACATAATAAACAATCAAAGTAATAAATAAATTAATTAATTAATCAAACTATATAAACATAAAGTTAAAAATTAAACAGTTCAATTACATAATTAAGTATTTCTAAAAGAAAAAAGAAAAAAAGAGTCGGCTTCCATTCTCTGTGCATCTCGCATCCCTATTTATTAAAACTCAAAGAGATCCGTCCTACACAATTACTAATCTATCCTGATGATGAGCCATGGTGGAGGGCTCGAAACGTCGATACTAACAAATCATGGATGCGAAAACTTCGGAAGAAAACAACACACAAAGGTGTAACCATTGAGCCCACTTATTTTTCTTGTCTGTTGCATAACAATGAAGGTAAAATTCTAAGCATTTATTGATAGTCTCGGTTTGTCCGTCTGTTTGAGGATGATATGCTTAAATCATGTTGAGGTATGTCCCAACATGTTTGAAGAGTTCCTTCCATAAATTCCCTTTAAATTTGGCATCTCTATCACTAACAAACTTTGGGAAAACCATGTAATTTGTAGACATTTTTACAAAATATCTCAGCAATCTTTTTTGCTAAATCTGATTTCTTCACCCCTATAAAGTGTGCATATTTTGTGAGTCTATCGACTACTACGAGATTTTTTGTCCTCTCCGTCTGACATGGGTAATCCCTCAGTAAAATCCATTGATACTTCTTCCCACTTTTGATTAGGAATATTCAAGGGATGGAGTAGGCTAGGGGTCTTAATGCTTTCACTTTTATTCCTTTGGCATTGATCACATTCTGCTACATATTTTTGAATGCCACTACTCATTCCTTTCTAGAAAAAAGATTGACGTGCGTTATAGTAGATTTTAAAAACCATTACATGTTCGACTGATAGTGAGTCATGGGACTCTTTGAGAACTTTGGTTTTAAATTTAGAATTTGGACTTAGGTAAATTCTCCCTTTGTACCACAAAATATCATTTTTCCATTCAAATCTTGAATTCTGAGGAGGTTTATTGATTATAGCACTTGTTTCTGGATCCTTTGCATACTCACTTCGAATTTCACTAAGCCATTCTGGAATAACAACTCAAATTTCTAGTAATGATAATTCTTTGTCTTTTCTAGATAGAACATCAACTACTACATTGTCCTTCCCTTTATTATGTAATATATCCATATCGAAAGTGGCAATTTTTTCGATCCACTTTTGTTGTTCTGTAGATAGTGTTTTCTACTGGAGGAGGTGCTAAGACTATTATGGTCTATTCGTATTAAAAAATGAATTCCCAAGAGATATTGTCTCCACTTGGCTAATGCGTGCATAATGGCAAGCATTTCCTTGTTATATGTAGACTTGAGGCATTCTTTCTTGTTGAGCTTCCTACTTTCAAACACGATTGGGTGACCATCCTACATTAATATTGCTCCTATGCTAAAACCTGAAGCATCACATTCAATTAAAAACAACTTTGAAAAATCTAGAGTTGTTAATACATGTGCAATTTCCTTTAAATCTTCAAAACACCTTTCTGCTTCATCATCCCATTTAAATGATTTCTTCTTTAGAAAGTTCGTTAGGGGTGTGATTACATGGGCATAGTTTTTAATAAACCTTCAATAGTACCCAGTTAGTCCTAAGAATCCTCTTAACTTGGATATGTTAACTGGTTTGGGCCATTCTTTTATAGCCTTGATCTTATTAGGATCTACTTTCAGTCCTTCCTTGGATATTATGTGTTTGACATACTCTACTTCTTCTCTTTTGATGGTGCACTTGGATATGTTTGCGTAGAACTGATGTTCTTCTAATATAATGAGAACTTGCTCAAGATGTTGTAGATGCTCCTTCCATGTTTTGATATAGATTAGAATATCATCAAAGAACGCTAACAAAAACTTCCTTAGATACAGATGAAATACCTCATTCATGGTGGCTTGGAAGGTTTTCAGAGCATTAGTTAATCTGAAGGGCATTACCTTAAATTCATAATGACCTTCATGTACTCGAAATTTTTTTTTCTAAGTCTTCCAACCTTATCCTTATTTGGTAGTACCTTGATATCAAATATAATTTTGAAAAGTATTTAGCTTCATGTAGTTCATCCAGCATTTCATCGATAAAAGGAATTGGAAATTTGTTCTTAATCGTTATCTTGTTTAGCCCTCGGTAATCTACGCATAGTCTAAACGCTCTGTCTTTTTTTCAAGCTAATACAACTAGAGAAACATATGGACTTATATTTTTTGTGATAATACCACATTTTAAAAGATCCTAGACTAATCTCTCAATTTGGTTTTTTGATGATGTGGATATCGATACGGTTTGATGTTGACAGGATTTGATCTTGATTTCACTTCGATTGTGTGCTCGATTTCTCTTTTAGGAGGCATCTTCATTGGAAGGTCTTGGAACACTTTTTTGTGCTTTTGAATTAATTCTTGAACTTTAGGTGACTCTTCATTAACCAGATTTGAAGTTAGCATTTATAATTAATGACACTGCACTAAATAAGCTGGTGCTCCCTTCCAGATCATCTAAGATGATGATACAATTTGATTCTCAGGGGGATGAAATCCATATAACTTGTATTTCCACCCCTCCCATTTAAATTTTATAAATTGCTTTTGATGGTTGGCAGAGTAAGTGCCTAGGATTTGTAGCCATTGGATACCTGAGACCACATCCACTCCTCCTAATGATACAATGTAGAGTGAAGATTCTAGATTATAGTCCTGAATCTGTAATTTGACTTTATGGTATTTCCCTACTTTTTCAATTTTCTTATTGTCAGCTACCATCGCTTTCATGTTGGGCATGGGATATGCGAAAATGTTTCTCCTTTTCACCATATTCGAGTCCAAAAAGTTATGGATGCAACCGGTATCTATTAGAACCATTACATTTCTCTTTTTGATATGTCCTTTTAATTTTAAGATTTGGGGTTGAGATATACTTGTCATGGTCGATAATGATACTTGCAAAATATTCTCGTTAGCTAGTTCTGGAGAGAATTGTGGAGAATCTTCAATTCCTTCTTCGTCCGATCCTTCACTGTCTGAATCATTGGTTGTTTCACATGTATATAGGTTCTTGGTCTCTTTTCCTTTAGCACATTTATGTTTAGGATCCCATTTTTCACCACAATGTT
The DNA here is from genome assembly GCA_000404065.3 of Pinus taeda. Taxonomy (NCBI): domain Eukaryota; kingdom Viridiplantae; phylum Streptophyta; class Pinopsida; order Pinales; family Pinaceae; genus Pinus; species Pinus taeda. Next base: position 43,037 of record APFE030018312.1, read on the forward strand.
TTCACTTGCCTTCTTTCATTCCTTGCATTTCCAAATTAGTTTTCCCCCCTTCACGAAGATGTGGTGGAACATATTTTGTATTATTCATGTTAGAAGTTTGGGAAATTTTTCGTCTCAAATATTCTCTTTCAACTTTTGGCCATTGTATCTGTTCGAGCTTCTTTTTTGCAGCTTTTGCTTTCTGTCTTGCTTCTTCTATAGAAGTGATGCCATGAAGCTCATGATCAACCTGGAGATGTGGTTTAAGTCCCGTAATATATGATTGAATGAGACGATTCTCTGATAATCTAGGTACTCATGTAGCTAGAGTTTCCCATTTTCTAGTGTATTCATCCACATCTCCTTTTTGTTGTAGTTTGGTGAGTGCTGAGAAGAACACTGAGTCACCCCCTCTCTATATTTGCAACAAGTCTCTATACAAGTGGTCTTCTTCACATCCCCAATACTTTTTGGGCTACATTGTCTTGGCCTTTTCCATAATGAATCTGTTATTTTTGGTTAATTGTCTTGTGTTTGTTTCCCTTGCTAATATTCTTGAGAATTTTTCTTGACAAAAGGTGGTCTAAATCGTTTCTTCCTCTAATCCATCTTGCCATTTTTTTTGTTATCCCAATTTTTTTGAAAAACTACCCTCCCCTTATTCTACTCATATAAATATTTGGCCTTCCTCATGCCTTCCTCCAAAGTTTTCAATTCCTCATTTTGGATTTTATCCTTGTATAATGATGGCAACCCACTCAAGAACCTTTGAATTTTCACATTTTCATCCCTAATGAAGTCCACATATGTGAAAAGCTCACTAAATTTTCTCAAATACTCATCCATAGTTATGTTTTTTTAGCCTAACCTCAAATAATTCCTACTTATTATTGTCATAGTAATGCTCTAACAAGTATCATGATTGGAAATATTTCTTGAATTATTTTCAAGTAGTTTTCCTCTCCTCAATAGCTTGACCTGCTTCAACTAGTCCTACCACATGGAAGTTTTCCTTGAAGATGATATATCACAATATTTTCTTCCAGATTTGAGGAATGAATGTGTACCTTGAAATGATTTCTCATGCCCAACAACCAATATCAATGCTCTCACCCCTTCCTATGCTCTCAAAAGTTAGTACCTTGACTTTCCTGAGCTAACCTTGCAAAATATCCATCTTCAATGTCCTCATTTGATGTCTAATAACGGACACACTTAGGTTTCTCTTTGATTCTAAAATGGCATGTAATCTTCAAGTTGAATGTTTATGTGAATGATGATGTCTACTAACACCTTCTTAATTTTCAAGACCCCCTATGATCATCCCTTCTATTATAGGATCTAAATGTTGACATGTCCTACATCCGTTGCATGTTTGGTGCTAGATTCTTTATTGGTTTTCCTTTGCAAGTTATGTAGACTGTATAGATATTAAGTGCTAATAAGGTTCTACTCCTCTGGAATTCTTATCAACATTTCATTATCTACTTGGAAGTTCAATATTTCTTTCTGCAATCTCCTCATTCTCTTGACTAATACCATAGGCTCCACCGAACTTCTATGTCCATTGAACTTTGTTTCAACATTTCTCGAGATGATATGTAAGTCTTTGACCTCATCTTCATAGTTTTAAGATACCCATGCATCACCCATCTCTTTAATTCTCATTTATGAATCAAATATTTTTTTCCTCTACTCTCAATTCTACAAGAATTGCTTGCAATAATTACTACTAGAATTATGCATATTGTAAAATTGTTTATTAATTAGGCCATAAACCTTCCTTTCCCTTAATTTAGAAAGCACCTCAATGCACTAATACAAGTTTTGAGGCTTCAAATATAATCTAATCTGATTTATCTTTCCAATGACTATACTTGGGCCTCATTTTGGGCTCTAAGCTAAACATTATGCGTTTCTGAGTTTTTCATGTCCACTATGCTATGCTAATTTTCATTGATGCAATATGGATCAAGAGTCAACTTCTATATCATGAATTGATAGTATTTCCAATTGTGAGTACATATTTTTTTTTTTGATTTGGGATTTAGTGCTCCATTCAAATTTTGAATCAATGTGGAATTGCCAACTTTGCCCTTTTCACATTCCCTCGAGTCGTAGAATTTCTTAAAAAATTGGGGCTATCTCCCAAACAAAGCAACATAGGGAAAATTTTAGTAAGACACAATTGTTTGACTAGCAGAGGTAAAATGTTGATTAAATATTTTTTCTATATTTGTTATATGGGATCCTTTTTCTCCCTTTGAAAATCTCAAAAATTCCCCAAAAGTGGCTTGGAATAGTGGATTTATCCCTATTTTGGCACCTCCACTCCATACCCTTTGGAAATTCACCAAAAGCCCAACTAGGTATCTTCATGTTTTCTTTCCAAAACGTCTATAAATTTTTTATCTTTAACAAGGCCTCTATCACTAAGCATGAACCTGTTCTTCAAAAACCATTGATTTAGATTTTTTGGAAATTTGCAGTAAAATCAACTAGCGGTCTTCACTAACACATTTGTAGGCATCCTCATTGCTATCATATTCTTTAAATTTCATCTAATTTTAAGTTGTCTTACTCATGTTATGGCCAAAACACTCCAAACCCTTTTTTGAAATATGTGTCCAACTTTTTTTCCTCTCTTTTTTCTCTCTCTTCCTCTTTTCTCTCCTCCTAAATGGGACACGAAATTATACTTTCTCCATATTACATACGAGGAGGTTGGAACCACTCTCAAACATCCTGAAACAATTAATACTAATGTTAAAACTTTAATTAAAATGATAGAAAAAGTAAGATAAAGGAGAATGCCATTGGAAAAGATAAAATGATGAAAAATACCAAGGATAGAAAAGCTAAGATAAAGGAGAATGTCACTTTTAATTTAAGAATTTAATATTACCACTAATCACCAAGGTCACAAACTCCTCAAAGCTCTATCCCCTATTTTTGTTCTACCCGAAACAATTATTGGACAATCAAGGGGGGAGGCCAAGTATACTCCTTCCAGGGGTGCACCCAAATGCCCCCTTTAAGGGTGAACAATTGCCATGCATTTCCCCAAGTTTCCCAAAAAGGGAGAGCATGGGAAAACATTTTCTTGAGCACCTCCCCACCCCTAGAGCATGGGAAATGTGGAGGCACACCCCATAGAAAACTAGGTCTCCCTACTTCATGTGTCTTAACATCATCATCATTTTTCTTGTGTTCACACTCTTGCTCATTATCATTCTACAATACTTCAATATCATAGCTTTGTATAGATAGGAATTGTTATAGCTTGCTACCTCTACACTCTCTTTGCTTCCACCCCCTTTTCTCTTCTTGTCACTCTAGGGGAAGTTAAGAGAGGTGATTTCTCTTACTTTGATAACCTCTTGTGATGTACTTTTACTTAAATTGATTATCTTCTTATTGAATTTGATTATTATTATGTTTTCTATCATTAAATAACTATAAACAATGAAGAACAATAACACAAGAGGACACAAGATGTAGGCTATAAGCCAAGGCCAAAACCTCTTTTCTTGAGAGGAAAACACGCAAGAACTCTTCTCTTCTTATATAACTTCAAATAATGAATTCCAAGACCTAAGACCCTTTTCAAAGACCCCTCCAAGGCCAAGTAAACATTTCTTCTTGATGAGATTTCTTTCCAGCAACTTCGACCATAGCAACTTCTCTAGCAACTTCGACCCTAACAGTTTCTTCTACAACTTTGACTAATGTAGAAACCCTAGATCTTGCACGTGTGTGATTTCTTCCTTCTTATTCACTTGACTTGGTTATTTCTTCTGTAGAATTATGCTTGCAAAGTATACCTATTGATGCCTTTTCTCAACTTCCCTTAGAAAGTTTTCAATTCAGTCTAGCCACTTGCAATAGGTGCCAGTTTGCAATTTAGTCTAGCCGCTTGCAATAGGTGCCCTAATTTTCTCGCATGTGTGAAGAATAATAGCCCAAAGACAACAAAAACTTTGCTTTCTCTCTTCTTCTCTTTATTGGGTGACAAGGCTTCTTTCTTGTCTTCTTATCTTCCTTGATCAAACTTGTTGCTTCTTGATTGGATGCCTTTCCAAATGAAGTTGAGCTCTCTTATATATATTCTCTCTAGCAGGTTGAATAACCCCTTCATGAGGTCGACTTATCACCTTGTAAGTCAACTTGCTCTTTCTTGAAGGCTAACTTGATGTTGCTCCTTTGACAAGGTCTTGGAGGGTCTTTGACACATTTTATGACTTGCAATAATTTTCTTGACACGATACAATATGCCCAAAGGGGTTTTCCATACATGACAATGACTTGATTGACTTGTTGACTCAATGAAAAGCCCTAGAAGCACTCACTGGGTGCTTGAACTATAAATAAATTTACCTTGAGCATGAAACCCATGCTTCAAGAATGACAATAATAAATTTATTTTTATTTTTTCATCAAATACATAAAATCATGATTACATGTGTCATTATGAAGATCGCGCCTAGTTACATATTTCAACACTCCCTCTTAACGAAGGATGTATTCATAATTTATACAAGGCACTTGGATATTCTCATACTAAAGAATTCTCATAAGAAGAGTCAGATTGGTAAGCCATTTCATAAGCTATTATTTCAACTTATCTCATTGCAGCTCATCATATCAACCAGTGTTGTCACATAGCAAGGCCTTGACTAACAACTCTATCTCTCCACAATATCAAAGCACAATGTTGGTGATACAATCACTGATAGACACCATCATCATTGTCTCTTAAGGCACATACCCCACCTGGATGTTCATAAGGTATGTCTTTTTAGGACAATTCCTGTCTTGGAATAACACATCCTCACATAATTTCCTCTTTGACTACTCTTACTTATTGGATTCCCTACCACATCCTCAAAGAGTATTAGAAACTAGATGCTTAACCAATCCTCCATTATTTCTTCATAACATGAAAACAAGAATGATGTGTCCATCTCTCCTTCATGGCCTTCACTAAGACTTATGACTATTAGTCTTGGTCTAGTGCATGACACATGAAGTAGAGATCCATATCTGTCACTTCCTCTAAACCAAGAAGGATATAATCATTCCTATAAAAGGAATATTCCCAAGCTCCCTCTTACTTAGGGACTTGTTACCAACAACAACTATTTGCTCTTCGGTGGAGATCATGGTACTATCAACTGCTTGTAGGGCTCCTCCTTTCAGCGTCACGTCATGAAATTCAACTGCTTCTTCATGGAGCCTTCTTCTTCTAGAACTTATTCATAGGGCATCAACCATCTTCTACATCACTTTCTCTTCAACAAATCATAGTGTTGAACCAATAGTCATGTCATCCTTCTCTTCATCGAAAAGTGATCTTATAGTTCACATCTGGCTTTCCTTCATACAACTACCTCTACCAAGTCATGTTTCTTTCAGGATCTTTCATCCATTCATCCATTCTCATCAGTACTAGTTGTGAGTGACATCTACAACTCTCTTTCAGTAGCCCTGATTCTATTGGAAAATGTAACTAGGTTCGATCTTCATTAATGTATTTGAGTCATCATGTAATGTACTTGTTAAAAAATAAAGAAAATTATTATTATTATGACTTATTGAAGCATGGGTTTCATGCTTGGGTCATCATGTTTTAGGTCAAAATCCCCATTGAAGACTTCTAGGATTTATTTTGAGTTAATAGAGTTGTTGTACTTTTAAAGAGACCCTTCTTGGGCTATTGAATCATGTAAAAAGGTTTAGCATTGAGTCAAAAATGAAATATGTTGCCTTCACACCAAGTCAACCTTAAGATGATCAAGTCAGCCTCAATGAGGGATATTCGACCTCACCTAAAGGCTATAAAAGAAGCAGTTCGAATTCATTTGGAGGAGAACATCTCAAGCAAGTTCGATATCTCTCTGGAAGCTGGGAAAAAGTGCGAAGTGAAGGAAGAGGGCTAAAGAAGTGCGAGTTTGGTCAAGGTGACAGAAGAAAGGAAAATTGAAATTTTGGTTCATCTCTCTCTCTCCCTCGAACCCTATTTTGGAAGATCGAAGTTCTCTTGTTGATGTCGCTGCCAGTTGTTGCACATTGCTACTGCTAGAAAACGTATAGGTCGAAGTTGCGGTTGTTGGGTACTATTACCTCAAGAAGTTTTATTGGGCAAAGATCAAAGTTCCTAAGCCAAGATCGAAGTTTTTCATCTAAGATCGAAGTCTCCAAAGCAAGTTCAAAGTTACTGGGTCCAAGAAAGTGTTGCATAATGTTGTTACTACTGCTATTGTTGCGAGGTCAAATAGGATCATCTGCAAAGGAAGAAGAAGGTTGATTTGGTATGGAAGAAAGTTTGTGTCAAGGTCTAGAGTCTTGGATTATCTCAGGAAAACTACTGAAGGAAGAATTACTGACTGGGTTTTCCCCTAGAGAGGGTTTTTCCCCTAGTTGTGTGCTTATATTTGGTGTCCATTGATTTATGTGATATTGCTTTGGTAATTGCTTGATGAAATAAAAGGAAAGAAGATATAAAGTAAATCTAATAAATCAATAGCATCACAAGTAATTATGAAATATAAGAAAATCTTTCTGCCTTTATGATTTTCTAACATGGTTTCAGAGCTTTGGTGAAGAAAGAAGAAAAAGTCAATCTCAAGCACTTGATAAAGGAATCATTCAAAAGGATTATTCAAGGGAAGAAGTCTACTATCTTCAAGGACAATGTCTAACACAATCAATGGAGAGAACAAACTTGAAGGAGCCTCAAACTACGGGTCTTGGAAGAAGAGGATTGACCTCATTCTTGAAAAGAACAAGGTACTAGACTTGTCAAAGGAAAAGTAAAGAAGCCTACATAAGACTCCAGTGATGTTGATAAAGTGAAGTTCAGAGAATTAGAATTAGTGGCCATGACTCTAATGGTGGAAGGAATAAAGAACAACCTTATCCCAATCATAGCTAACATCGACCACACTCAAGAAATTTATGAGGCCTTGTCAAAGTTATTCACTATTAAGAACATTGGTCAAGTAGAAAGCTTGAAGAATGAATCAAAGACCACAAATATGAGTAAAGAAGACACAGTGGCCTCCCTCTTTGTGAAAATAACAATAATCAAAGATGATCTTCTGGTCATTGATGAAATTGTTCCAGACAAAGAACTTGTGATTACTACTTTGTTAGGATTGCCACCTACTTGGGGTGAATTTGTTGAAGGACTCAATAGTTGGAAGGTAGCTACCTCCTTTGAAGAACTATGGACTGCTTGCATTCAAGAAGAATTAAGGATCTCACTAGTTTCCAACCTTGAAGGAGTTTCAAATGCTTACATTTCTCATTACAAAGGAAACTTTAAGAAATCGAAAGCATTGAAAAGGAAGGTAGACATGTCCAAGGTAGAATGCTACCAATGTCATAAGAAGGGTCACTATAGTAGTGTCTGTCCCGACGATCCAAGGAATAAGAAGATAGAAAGATATCAAGCTGATATTGCTGAAGAAGAAGACCTAAAGAAAGCCAAACCTGAAGAATGTGACATAAGGGACTTACACTACTAAGTCCTTTGCTTTTAGTCTTAGATATTCTATTTTGTATTTTTTGATGTTTAGTATTTATAGGTTTTAACATGCTTTTGGAAAATACATTTTTATTGTTTATAAGTATTGCTCAAGCTTTGGAGGGAGCCCTCAACATCTCCCAAAGATAAGTATCTCATTTCTTTTCAATTTATGGTTTCATGTACTTATTTACATTTTGGTTATATTAAACACTAATCACCATTCTCCCTCTATTGTCTTGATTAGGAAAACATCTGCTAAATCCTCAAGGAGTATAGAAGAGGGCCTCCCAAGACAAGTTTTGTCAAGGAACAAGGTATGTCTTAAACTACAAAACATTGATCTCTTCATAGTAAAGGTTTATTCATTTGTTAATCTATTACTAACATTGTATTGAATAATATTGATTCTTGTTTTGGGTGATTCATCATTTGATAAATATACCCTCCTCATATTCTTGATTGACTATATAGAACCCTAGAAAGGTTCTCTGGAAATCCCTAACTTAAGGGTATGCTAATGTCAAGGTTTGAAACCCTAAAACTGCTTAGGGTTATTGAAAAATGTTATTTGAAGTTTTTGTTGATGATGTCATGTTTGGGGTTTTGATATGATCATGAAAACCTAACTTTTTAGGGTTGAATCATGTTGTCTAAGATCCCAAACCGTTGAAGTTTTGGTATAGTAGGGTTTGTCTGCTATGAAACCCTAGAACTTTATGGTTTGGTTGGGCCTATAAGCAAAACCCTTGTTATGTCTTTAGAATAAGATCATAGGAATGAAACCCTAGGTATGTGTCAATTATTTGAATCTCTAGCTTGATCTAGGTCTAGATATGTCTTATGTATTAATTTTGTCTAACATATGATGTGCTTATACATGATAATGAATTCCTAGATATGCATGTTGACCTAATTATTGATGGTCATAAGTCTTAGTGTTTAATATAAGCCTTTGTATGAGTTTAATATTCTAGGATGATGTTGTTTGGGAAATCTCGGGTTTTGTAGCTAAACCCTAGTAGTAGTTAAATTCTCTAGTATGTCTGATATGACAATCTGGGATCTATGAATCTATATAGTGATTGTTGAGATTATGAGAAATCTAGGGTATACATCAAACCGTAGTAGAAGCCAGTTATGTTGTTGATTAAGATGTGATTGGTTTTGATTGTTGAATCTATTGTATGAAATCTAGGATATGTATGAAATCTTAGTGAGGAGTTTGACATATGAATTCTAATAGTTTTTAGACACAATACTTGCTTGAATTGTTTCTAGGGTTTTTTTATATGAAAGAACTTGTCATATCGTTGAAAGAATATTGAAACCCTAGATGAATATTTTGAGTTGTTGATGTGATTTAGGGTTTATCTAAATCTAGGAAAGAATTTGAAATATAGTCTCTTGTTGATTATGTTTGTAGAGTCTAATGCTTCCGTTATTATAAGATTTTGATATGGCTAACTTCATGCTTCTATAGTTTTCATTGTACTTGCTATCTAAGTTGTTCAGGTACATCATCTTCAAGATGGTAAAGATGATCGTAAGAAAAGTTGAGGTGATAAACATGATATATGAATGACTCTAATAAGAAGGGTGGAAGTTATGAAAGATTCTCCAATAAGAAGAAGCAAATATTCCCGGGTTAAGAGGGAACTTGGATAGAAGAGATCTCCCTAAGATTAGGAGGGAGCTTGGATATCTTGCTAGTTGAGAAGGAGGGCATAACATAGTTTGATTGGAGAAGGAATTTTGAAGGATATGTTGTTGCATGTGAAGTAGGAAAGGAAAGTGTGTGATTGAGGAATCTTCTGTCAAAGATTCGGTTGATAGTCCTACTGTGTTGAGAATCAACATTTGTTCTCTGAAAGACCTCGAAGGTTTGTGTTTGTTTATGAACATGTGAAAGTATATTATTGATTGGGTTGTGTTTGTATAGGTAAATATCTCAAAGGTTTTGATAGCATGCTGGTTTTCGATCAGTTTGATCAGGAGAGATTTGTTGATGATCTGTTTGACCGAGGAGGATTTGTTACTGAATGGAATAATCAAGAAGTTGAGGCTTTGTGTGAGACATTGCCTAGGAGGACATCTGGCCGACACTATGTGTTGATGTCTAGTTCCTGAAGTAGGGAGGGTGGTGTTGGTCATGGAGCTCTGACCTTAGATATGCACCTAGACCCCTTGGTTGATGGTTAGTAAGTAAGCTTGATGGTACGTAGAGAGGCTGAAAGCTTGAGTCCATCTTAGTCTCACTTGGATAGATTTCCCTGGTCAAGAATCTAGTCCATGGCAATGTGGTGCCTAAAACTGTTGAGAGACCAATGGATAGATTTTCCTGATCAAGAATCTAGTCCATGGCATTACGGTGTCTAAAAATTCTTCATAGTTCATATAGTTGAGATCTTCCTTGTACTTGTATATGATGAATACCTCCCTAGTTAAGAGGAAGTGTCGGAAAATGTAACTAGGTTCGACCTTCATTAATGTATTTGAGTCATCATGTAATGTACTTGTCAAAAGAATAAAGAAAAGAATTATTATTTTTATTATTATTATGACTTATTAAATCATGGGTTTCATGCTTGGGTCATCATGTTTTAGGTCAAAGTCCACATTGAGGACTTTTAGGATTTATTTTGAGTTAATAGAGTCATTGTACTTTTAAAGAGACCCTTCTTGGGCTATTGAATCATGTAAAAAGGTTTAGTATTGAGTCAAAAATGAAATATGTTGCCTCCACACCAAGTCAGCCTTAACATGACCAAGTCGGCCTCAAGGAGGGCTATTCGACCTCACCTAAAGGCTATAAAAGAACCATTTTGAATTCATTTGGAGGAGAACATCTCAAGCAAGTTCGATATCTCTCTAGAAGTTGGGAAGAATTGCGAAGTGAAGGAAGAGGGCTAAAGAAGTGTGAGTTTGGTCAAGGTGAAAGAAGAAAGGAAAATCAAAATTTTGGTGCATCTCTCTCTCCCCCTTGAGCCCTGGTTTGGAAGGTCAAAGTTTTCTTGTTGATGATGCTGCCAATTGCTACATGTTGTTGCTGCTAGAACAAGTATAGGTCGAAGTTGTTGTTGTTGGGTGTTGCGGCCTCAAGAATTTGTATTGGGCCAAGATCGAAGTTTTTTAGCCAAATCGAAGTCTCCAAAGTAAGGTCGAAGTTACTAGGTCCAAGAAAGTGTTGCACATTGCTGCTACAACTGTTACTGCTGCTAGGTCAAATAGGATCATCTACAAAGGAAGAGAAAGGTTGATTTGGTGTGGAGGAAAGTTTGTGTTAAGGTCTACAGTCTTGGATTATCTCAGGAAAACTATTGAAGGAAGAATTATTGATTGGATTTTCCCCTAGAGAGGGGTTTTTCCTTGGCTGTGTGCCTATATTTGGTGTCCATTGATTTATGTGATATTGCTTTGGTATTTGCTTGATGAACTAAAAGGAAAGAAGATATAAAGTAAATATAATAAACCAATAGCATCACAAGTAATTATCAAGTATAAGAAAATATTTCTACCTTTTTGATTTCCTAACATTTTCAACCCAGCCAGATGATTTCTCAAAAATCAAATTGAATAGTAAATCAATGTTACCTTTTTATGATGGCCTTTTGTCATGACATCAACTTCTAACATCAACATTCTGCATATGTAAGATTCCATCTCCAAAACATACATTACCGAGGTTCTCTTTTTCTAGCACACATATCAAGGTCTTCATACCTTCTTCATGGAGATGTTATAACTAATCCTCCTGGTCAATATTAAAGGTGTTGATTCCTTATCTTATCTTATAGATGCATCTTCCCACGAACTCTTGTTTCATTTTCCTCACATATTGCTTTCCTTAGGATCTTCTTTACATGGTTCTTTCAACTTAGGAACCATAATTATCAACCACCTCAAGTTCTTCATGAGGTCATATTATGTTGATTTCATCTTGTCAATATGTAGAAGAGTTCAAGGCACATTATCTACTTTCCTTCATGCATACTTCTAATGGAAGAGATTTTTCTTCTTCAATCATGCTCATGAGATAGTGCATTCTACCCATTCTATCTGCACCCATATGATGACATGAATTTATCTATTTATCAAATATATACATACCTTTTTTTTCATGTGGCCATCTAGACTTCCTTTGGGAAACTTCCTTTCCTCACTTGAAGATTAAAGTACTTCAACCAACTTGTCATGCTACACATCTTTATCATCATACCATCATCCTTCTACTATGGATCCCACACAAGGTGGAATGTAGACCATCTGTGAGACGCTTGCTTCTTCTAAGTGGAGGTAAATCTTCTAACAAAGATTATAATGGAGGATATTAATGATCCTCGTTCTACAAATGCTCCTTTCTAATGATGATGATGTATGATGATCTCTTTATCTTCTATCTTGCTAGATGACTTTCTCCAATCATATAAATTGCTACTTCGGTTGTCCTTATATGCTTCCAATGGAGATGCCATGAGATACTTCCTTACAACCATGTAGAATTTCTACTTCAGCTATGTTACATAGTATTTTGTCATACCTTATGTTCACTTCTCATTCCATATCCCGAAGTGCCAAAACATTGACTATTGTGCAACATATCCATCATGATATACAGACCAAAATCTCCCTGAAAAATCAAAGGAAAACTGCCTTGAATTCATTATGAAGAAGGTTATCTAAAAACCTAAGTTTTAGCATCAATGCGCTTTGCTCCACTGCCTGCCTATGTTGATGGCAGGTTTCACAGTTATACACTAGTTTTGTTAGCACGGGTTTTGATAGGAAAACCCAAACTGAACCTCTTCTGGCACGTTTTCCCAAACTAGAGGAGAAGTTTCGTGCACTAGAAACTTCAAGAACGAGCTGGATATTGGTTGTTGTTCATATTGTCGAGCTCTCCCATTTGGACCTCTTGATCTTATCATCATGGGCTTTCCCCTTGAGATATGGACCTTACTCCCTCTTTTGTGGATCCCTAATTCCATCTCCCTTCCTATAAATTCACTCCCTTCCATCCCCAAATGGTTGGTCATTGATTGCTACATCCCTATGATGAGATTATTCTTACATGCTACCCATTCTAGCTTGGAGAAAGAGTGCTTGAAGAGTCTTTTCTTGGACTTGGACATCCACCAAAAGGAGGTCTCCAATATCAAGGCATACGGTTGTATGCTTCCCTTTTTAGCTTATTAATATATAAATTTGATGTTCACTTTCCATAATTGTATAAATGTTTATGCTTTTAGTTTAATACTCCTTGATCTATTAAGTAGTTTATGTTTGATGTATGCCATATATGCTCTTGTATCTTGCATAGCTCTTTGATTTTCCTTGCAGGTACCCGAATGCGAAGAACAAGTAAGGAGCAAGGCCTGGAGCAAAAGATTCAAAGTCATCTCCAAAGGATTGAGCGATTAGCATCAGAGCAAGGTAGGTTTCTCCTTCTCTCTGCATTTGTTAAACATAAACTATAAAAGTGTATGTTAGTTTGTTTATATTATTGCTAGACCCACTCATTGGACTAGAGGGATCACCTCTGTCTACAGAGGGGATTAACTTTCACAACAAGCTATCCTTCCATGCTTCTATGATGATGTCATCTCTATCTTGCTATAATGCATCCTATCATACTTGTGATGCTTTCTATTCTCATCTATAACTGAAAAGAACTAAAGAGATTATCTCATTCATAGTAGAGATGTTTCACTTCATCCTTTGATTTCTTCTTTGCAGGTTCTTCTACTTCTTTGGTGATATGGGCTTCATTTATTTCCTTTCTCTTCTTGTTGTCCTTCTTCCGTTTGGGACAATTCCTTTTGTAGTGCCCATATTCATTATGTTGAAAGTGTAACTAGGTTCAGTCTTCATAATGACTTGTAATTGTGACTTTTGTTAATGATGTAATAAAATTATTTTTGTAAGCCTTGCTTCATGGGTTTCATGAGCAAGTGATTTTATTTTAGATGGCTCCCATTGAGAGCCTATTGACAGTGTTGGACCCGACAACATGTAAGGGGATCTCCTCGATAAGAAGTCCCAATTAGACCTCAGATTGTTTGGTGTAGGAGTCCCAGCTATGGGTCATATGGTAATGCCTTGACCGCGATTTCGCACAAAGGCAAGTAAGATGTCTATGTTGGTAGAAAGGGTGTGACAGCTGCAACGAGGCAAGGAAGGTGCATGAGAGGTTCAAACACACGGGGGTTGAGATGAGTGTGTCTCTTGGAAACCTGTGATAACACAGAGTTAAGAATGGAACACACGAGCAAAGATGCATCACAACATGGAAGGCAAGTTAGCTAGCAATATGTTGTAGCCTTGAAAATCGTTTATTCAACATGGGGGAAAACCACCAAGTCTGGACCTTGGTTGGCAGCTCCTTTTCTGTTTGGAGTAGTGGCTCTGATTGGGGATAATGGGACCAGTTTCCCAATCTATTTTATGATTATGGTAATGGGGTGATATGTGATATTTTGGAGTAATGTTTAAGATAAAAGTTATCTAATCTAAACTAATAATCACATGCATTTTATCCTAATTTAAACACTATCTAATTATGACTATACCCGAGAATAAATTGGAGTATACGATTTACAATAATGTCTAAAAGCAATTGGTAATAAATATCATTCAATTGAAATGAAAAATGAAATCATTTAACAATAATCATTTCGTATAAAAAGTTAGTCGAAACGATTGCGAAAGATATATCGCATAAGAAATTATTCATGTATTCAGCATAAAATATAGGCCATCATCATACAGAAGTGCAACAATGCTTAACCAAGATTCAAACTTTCTCACATAAACAACTTGAAGAGAAATTATTGCTTGATACATAAGTAAAAAGAATTACTAGATAAAAGTACTATTTATAATACATCCTACTCATGTGCTTCAATAATATTGATCTACTTTCAATCCATCCAACACCATCTAAGAGTACAAAAATGCAATTTCAGTAGAAGATGCCATATAAAATATAAATAAATCTTGTTCCATTAATTTCACCAGAACCTCTTCAAAGGGACAAAAGTGCATGTTTTGAAGATTGTTTCTCATAAAAATTTTGGACCCCTCTCTAAATGCATGAGAGGGGTTTAAACACTAAACTATAAAACTAAAAATAGATTATTACAAAAATAGTTGAGGAGATTTTAAATGGCCTTCCTCAAATTATGTAAAATAAAACCAAAATAGAAATGAGCATGGTGACTATCTGTTCTGCATTTGATCCTTTAGATCGCAAATGTCCGTCATGGGCTTGAGCTGTGTCAGTTGGCCGATTTCAGCTTTCAATTGTCCAGTGAATACAACATCAGTCAGGGCTGGCGCCATTTTCTCCGTAAAAGTGGTTAAACATCGCAGGGTCATCCACTGAATGTGAGGTTTCACTAAATGTGGCCAATATGCTTCCCAGTTTAACCTAGTTGTTCGCCTAATTGCTTTTTCTTTTTCTTCTGTTGCCTATCTCCACTATAGTTCAAGTTGTTTTACATTAGGAATAAAACCTAGAATGGATTCTACTACAAGGTTGGCGCTATGTAATTTTTCATTAATATTTTCAATAACACTGTTTGCTGCTGTTGTCGCGTTTGTTGTTGCCTCTTCTACCTCTCTAGGCCAAGAATCCCAGTTTGCAAATAAGATTTCTTTGTGTGACTCCTCCAGTTTAGGCAAGTCAACTTTTCTCCCATCTTTTGAATTCTTCCAGGTGATGAAATCAAAGAAATTTTTCAAGATTTCATCATATTCAAGTCTCATTTCCATGACTTGACTTGTCAATTTGTCGTATGTTTCGCAATAAGAATTCCATTGCGAAATCTTCTGGCATAATACTTCTTTTTGGTGCATCAGCTGGGAGTTAAGGCCGAGCGCTTCAATAGTAAACTGATCAATTTTTTTATCATCATTTATTCCTTGTATTTGTGCTTCCTTCTCTGCTAAGCTGGTTTGATGTTTTATTTGCATCTGCTCGAACTCTTGTTGAAGCTTAGCTAACTATTTCTCTGCTTGCTGGTCAAATTTTGCTTGCTGTAATTGTTGTTCAAGTGACAAAATTTTATCTTCTTTTTCTTTAAGAAACATTTGCACCTCTGTTGCTTTGTCGATGGTCATTGTAGCATAGGCAACTGCAAATTGTGACAATCTAGTAAGGTTGGCATATGGGTCGATGGGTGAGTCTTTCCAGACAACATCCATTGGTTCATTATCAGGGGTAGCAACAACTGAAGAATACAATTTCCTTTTCTTCCTTTGTCTTTTAACACCATCTTTGTGTTGTAGGTTATAAAACACATCTAGAGGGGGAATCTCCTCAATTCTCAAAACTATTTCAGAGGTGGGAGTAACAGGAATGTGCTCTACCTCTTGAATATTTACAATCTCCTCTGCTGTAATTTTTTGAGTTGTTTTATGTTGTGGAGTTTGCAACTTTGTCGTTTGATCATCTATATTGAGAATTTTATTGAAGTTGTCCCATTCTTTCTCTAAATCGATCACCAGGGGTTTTATTGGTTGTGTGGAAGTGGAATGGATCTCAGCCTGTTTGCTAGTAGAATTTTGTTCAACTATCTTTTTTGTAGATTGGGTTGTATCATTTTTTGACTCCCTACTTCTACTTTTCCCATTGTGTGATGACTTCTCTAATTCCTTGATCGATTTCTCTTGGGATTCTGCTCCAGAATCAGTTTTAGAATATCCTTTGGAATCTCCTTCTAGACCAACACTGGGAGTAGGATCCATTAATGGTTCAATCAATAATTGGTCCAATGGGACCTTTGTTAGCCTCCTTTCTCTATACTCGTAAAACGTTTCAAGATCTTCACAGTCAAAAAGTAATTGTGCCATATGCTTCACCTCAATGAAGGTGCTTTTCTGCAAAAAGATGTCATCAAATGCATCTTTCTCATTACTAAATAATTTTATTTTCTATTGACCTAGGTTGTCATTGATGTCAATATGGAAATATTTTGGATACTAGATGACGATATGAAGCCAAGGGGAAGCATAGCAGATCCACAAAGAGACAGGAGCAAGGCCATCAAGATAGCCAAGCCATAAGCAAGGGGAGTTACCAAAGGAGGCAAATCAAAGCATATCACAGGATATTAGAGCAAGAGAGGCATTCATATATGCAAGGAGGTATTTGAAAGACAATGCCATTCCAGAGGAGCCACATTGGAGCAAAAGGAGTTACAGGAGGAGCCATATATATATGTAATAGATATATGCCAAAACTAAGTTCTCAAAGCTACAGGAGCAAACAGAGCGAGTAGAACAAAGCATATATATATGCCAAAGAAGAGGAGCAAATGGAGGAGCCATATACATATAACATATATATATGCCAAAACAGAGCCATCAGAGGAAGCAGATTACATAATCAGAAGCTATCGGAGGCCAAAACCCATCTGTATATGCATTAACAACTATCGGAGCAACAATGCCAAAGGAAGAACCATTGGAGGAGTAGAGCTATCGCATATGCCAAGAGTAAGGTGCATAAGCGGAGGAGCATATAAACAACATTAAAACAATGAAGAAATATATATATATATATAAACAAAGTTAAAGGAGCGGAGTATATTAATTGCGCTAATACATGTAGACTCGTGGCCTTATCACGCCTATTGTAATATCGCGTCCGTCGCTATATCGTAAGCCATAAAGCCTTGCCACATGCAAGTTGTGGACCCGACGGACCTATTATAAACAGTTTAATATAATATCGCATCCAGTATCGGCCATCGGCCATCAGCAATGTTTTAGGCTCGACTTATAGAAGAACCTCTAAAAGTGGTGATTGCAATAATGTATGTGGACCCGATGGCCTTTGAGGTAGAAATGCAATACAATAACACTCCCGATAGTTCAGGAGGCCTGAACTATAATTCAGGAGGCTGAATCAAGCCGATTGCGATTGTGATTGGAACGTCGATGTTCGTTAAACAATGTCGTCTCTGTGTATGCCTGTAATTATTGTAAAAAGGAGCGTTGTTATAGTTTAACGTAAGACATGATCTCTCTGTGCATTTGTGGACCTCTCTTAAGAAGTAATGTGTCTCAAGAGTGTTGGCGAGCACGAAGAAATAGAGGAAACCACAAAGACCGAGGAGGAAGCCAAAGGGCTAGCGAAGAAAGGAAACCGATAGACAGAGGCATGAGGAACAAATAAAAGTAGGAAAAATAGATACCTATGGTGGTTGAGTGTTGATGAATGCCGTCGAACACTGTGGAAATAAGCTGGAGGAGACAGAGGTAGCGAGAGGATCCAACAGAACAGAAAGAGGGCCAAACGGCCAACAGGACAGCGGACAGTCTAAGGGGAGAAGTAGCCAGCAGAAAACATAAGCTTGAACAGAAAGTTATTCTTTATGTAGAGCTTAGTGCAGCTAATAGTAGACTGACTAAAGCTGTGTCAAGACATTATCAGAAGTCATGAAGGGCATTGGACACTCTGTGTGGGCAGTATAAAGAATTTGGAAGACTACTTCATAAGAATACTGGCTGTCATTGATGTTATAGCATGGAGACTACAATGAAGGTATAAATAGACAGAACTCAATAGAGAAGAGTTCTGGGAGCAGAACATTACTATCAAATGTGTAGCGAAGAAAGGAAACCGATAGACAAAGGCATGAGGAACGAATAAAAGTAGGAAAAACAGATAACAAAGGTGGTTGAGTGTTGATGAATGCCGTCAAATGCTGTGGAAATAAGCTGGAGGAGACAGAGGTAGCGAGAGGATCCAGGAGAAAAGAAAGAGGGCCAAAGAGCCAACAGGACAGCGGACAATCGAAGGGGAGAAGTAGCCAGCAGAAAACATAAGCTTGAACAGAAAGTTTTTCTTTATGTAGAGCTTAGTGCAACTAATAGTAGACTGACTAAAGCTGTTTGAAGACATTATCAGAAGTCATGAAGGGCATTGGACACTCTGTGTGGGCAGTATGAAGAATTTGGAAGACTACTTCATAAGAATATTGGTTGTCATTGATGCTATAGCATGGAGACTACAGTGAAGGTATAAACAGACAAAACTCAGTAGAGAAGAGTTCTAGGAGCATAACATTACTATCAAATGTGCTTTGACAAGATTGGGTTAGAACCCTTGGGGCTGGTGCCTCAGAAGTAAGTAGGAATGGAGTCCTTGGGGCTGGTGCCTTAGAAGTAAGAATGATTGGAGTCCTTGGGGTTGATGCCTCAGAAGTAGGAAGGATAGGTGTCCTTGGTACTCGTGTCTCAAGAAATGAAAGGATTGAAGTCCTTGGAAGTTGGTGCTCCTAAGTCCAAGATTGATACCTTGGCGAAATAGAGTTGGAGCTCTAGAGGTTGGAGCCTCACCAAAGTCCAAGTTGGTGCTTGGAAACTCATTTCAACCATCTATATATTGTATCTACTTTACTGCACAGTTTATATTAATAAAAATATTTATTCTTGTTGTTCATCTAGTGTTCTGAATATATATGTTTTAACTGGTAAAACAATAGTCCGAAAAAGAAATATTGATTCACCCGCCCCCTAATATTTCCAACAATTGGTATCAGAGTAGGTTCCTTCATTCAAAGCCTAACAGCTTGATGGTTGATATCTAGAACACAAATGGCGAAGTCAAGGAAGAAAGTCTCCAATCCTCCCAAGGATGTGTCTCCCTCTACTACTAAGATAGAAGACAATCAATTTGAGGAGGCTCCAAGGTTGAATGGGAACTTTAATATATGGGAAGCAAGAATGAGGAATTTCTTACAGACTCAAGGCATTGAAATCTGGAAATCAATGATTGATGATAGCAAGATGGATAGAGAATCCAAGGACTACAATTCAAAAGCAATAAAGGCAATCTTTAATGGGCTACCTGAATCTATAAAGAACAATCTAGGAAAATATTCATCAGCAAAGGGTATATGGGACAAACTTCATGACCTTCATTCAAAAGGAGCATTGACCATGACCATCAGTCAAGAAGATGATGGAAATCAAGAAGGAAATCCAGAACCCACCATAGAAGCTAAAAATGAGAATGATGACATCAAGGCTGAAGTAGAACTAGAAGATGAAGAGAATGAAAAAGATTTTGTAGAAGATCTCCTCGCTCAACTTATGACTGCCATGGAAGAGATTAACAATTTGCAAAAGGAAAATGAGAAAATTAAGAAGATAGCTCTAGATGGTGACCAAGATCAAACAAGGAAGAAAGTTGACTTCATCAAACTTCAAGTACAAGAAAGGGATGAAGAGCTTTCCAAGCTTAAGAAGGAATTTCATCAAAGCAAAAGAAAGCATCATGAAGAATTCATATCCATGACAAGCCAATTGAATAAAGCAAAGGAGCAGGAAGATACCTTGTCAAGTCAACCTGAACAAAGGCACAAGAGCTTGAACAAACTTTAAGAAGAGATTGGTCAGTACAAAGTAGAGGTCTCCTCTCTCAAGTCTCAACTACAGGAAGTAAGGAAACAAGCACAAGGAGCTGAAAAGACCATGGAAGCATTGGAAATCATAGAAGGACGGGTTGATGAAGCAGGAAAGGAAAGAAACACCATGATTTGTCAATTGAAAGCAAAGAATGAAGAAATCTTCAAATTAAAATCTAACATCAAGCTTCTCAAGGCTGAAACGTGTAAAGCTACAAGGATCAAGGAAGAAATGGAGAGCAATCAAGAAAAGAATGAAGAAATCTTCAAAATGAAGTCAGATATCATCTCCCTTAAAATAGAAGCAGATGAAGCTATTCGTATCAAGGAAGACACTGAGGAACAACTTGCTAAGAAGAATAGTGGGTGTGAAAGATTGGAAGAAGAGATTGTCTTCCTCAGGACAAAGGTTGAAGGGATGAACAAAATCTTGAATAGCTCTCAAGCCTTAGATGACATGCTTAGATATCACAGATGTCCATTTGATAAATCAAGTCTTGGGTATGTAGGTGAACCCTCAAACAAGAATGAAAATGCTTTAAACAAAAGAGATGTGAAGAAGCCAGAAAGAAATGGTGATGCTCCCAGTTCCAGCAAAGGCAAGGAGAAAAATCAAGGCTACAATAGAAGAAATCCTACTCCAAGAAGAAATATAGCTCCGAGAAGAAATCTAGATGATGTCAAAGATGCGAGAGGCAATGGTTATCATCAAAGGATCTCAAGGCAGAAAGACTTCAGAAGTACATCAAGGAAATCTCCATCTCCCAGGTACCAAAGTTCATTTTTTTGGTTATTGTTATTCTTGTACAAACTTTGGTCACATGGCAAAAGACTGTAAAGCATATCATAAAGATAGATATTATAGTCCCCAACAATATCCAAGAAACAATTTTACATGAAGAAAGCATGAATTCTTATTCATGATCAATGTAGAATGCTTCAAGTATCACAACATTGGTCATATGGCACGTGATTGTAGCTTAACATGGGCTCTTACACAAGCTAGAACCATGCAAAAGAAGAAAGTTACACAAGTATGGAGAAGAAAGCAAATACAGTCTGAAAGTCCCTTAAGCTTTCCAACCAACAACATATGCCATTGGCCTGAATTTTGACAATCTAAGCATTTTATGAGAAGACTCTGCCAAAAAGAGATGATGCATACAGTTAGGGGGAGCCTGTG
The DNA here is from genome assembly GCA_000404065.3 of Pinus taeda. NCBI lineage: Eukaryota > Viridiplantae > Streptophyta > Pinopsida > Pinales > Pinaceae > Pinus > Pinus taeda. The sequence continues at coordinate 64,143 of APFE030018312.1, forward strand.
ATTCTTGATCATTATTGCTGAAGCTATTAGTGGAAGGGTCCTTATCAAATCCTTGTTGAACTATATTAACAATCATTCTTTGATGAAGATCATGTCTCAAGAGCACTCCATTGAAGAATACGATCCGTTAAATTCTAGACACTAATGGAGGCAATCTTCAACCAAACAGATACATCTGGAATGGAATATTGAAATAAGAGCAGCTGGCAATGTATATCAAAAACTGAAGCATTGCAAAAAGATGCAAATCAGCAGAATGGATTTGAAAGACAGGCATAGACTGGATATCTGAATCTGCTAGGGAAATAACATGGCAAAAGGCACAACCTCACTGAGAAAATATAGCAACAGTAAGGCACAACCTCTCACAATTTCACCCAAATGAAATGATGTTAAACACTGGATGGCAGTGATTTAAAGAGAAGCACAGAGACACAAAGGAACTCAGATCTGAAGAAAGACAACAAGATAGACAATCTCGGTGGTAGTTTCTCTTGATTCGGACTATGAAGGTCTCTCAATTCTGCCTATGAAGACGGAAATATGGATTGAAGCATACAAGCCTGGACTTGGACACTTGGTGTATTTCCATTTGCAATTTGAATGAAAGCATTAAAGTAGAGCATCTTTAAGCATTGTTGAAGCCATGATAGAGTAGTTCTGAGACATGAAGAGGGAATAACGTGCAAATCGATGATAAAGCGTCAATCCTTTTATCTTGAGTAACAATAAGAAGAGCACTATGATAGGGGGAGTCACAGACTCATGAAGATCTACCATTCATGAAGAACAGAAGCAGTTTGATAAGGGGAGTTGTTGAGTCCCAAACCTGCACTTCCCTATATACCCTTTCAGCCTTCTTTTTCCATTTACTTCATCCACCAAGCTGTCAAATCATTGCATATTAGTCTAAAAAGAGCTTATGAAATGGTTTCCTAACTATGTTTATGATTGTTGTTTGATTTAGATTTTTGTTCAAACAGCTGTGGAAACTTGTCACTTTCTGCAGCCAGCCCAAGTTTCCGCAGCCATTTTGTTAAAGGCTATGTTACAGGTGTCCAATGGAGAAACCAGCCACATGGGCAAGTTGAAAGTGACGTGCACATGGAGTGTGTCCCCTCAGTTCAGCGAAATCACTCATAAACGGTCATGGTCAACGACGGTCAAAGGAAGGGCCAAATGAGAAGTTTTATGGTGGCACGACTCTGTTTTTCCTACATGAAGGTTTACGTGGCACGATCCTTAGTTTCTAGAGGTACTGGCACAACTGTAGATCAGCCCGTGAACTGAATCGAGCAGCCACCACTCCATGTATTCAACTGTCATAATGACCATAACGCTAGATCTCAGGTCGTGGAGATTTACGTGTCCCTTGGCAGCATAAAATCTAGGAATTAGTTGCATCATTTTCACTTATAAATAATGCGTTGATATACGCTGGATAGCTAGCTTTTGGAGATGTAATTTTTACTGTTGTTATCAGCCCACTGTATTGTACTTTACTTTGTTTTATTACTGCACTTTAATATATGAGAAGACAGCATTCCTGAATTCGATTTGTGACTAAGTAATTGACTGGCCGAGGTTGCAGAGGGCCCCTGTACACCAAAGCTTTGTATAGTTTCTTACTTGCTTTCATTTACTATTTTTATAATCATTGCTTGTATATATATTCTGCTATTTTGATGTTCATTTCTGTCCATATTTCCTCTATGTTTTACTGTTAGCTGATCAGTGCTTCTTTTAGAGGTTTTTTTGTAGGCAGCCCGGGCAAATTTACATATTTTTGATAACTACTGACATGAGATCATCTTGTCCTTTCTGTTGATTTTCATTTACTGAGTTTAATTCCAGCATTGTCATTTCTTTCAAGTTTTGTTTTGCTTATTTACTTTTCTGCCACTTAGACATCATATTACTTACCTGTTTATGATTTCCTTTCTATAGCCAAGCGACTCAATTAGTAATGAATCAGAATATTACTTGTTGTAGTATGATTTAGTTTGCTTTCCTGCAAGTTAGAGATTGAATTACTTATGTCATTTTCAAGAGTTGAAATATGAATGAGTAGTTAAATCTTAGTTTCCTTTTATGCAATTTAATTTCCTGCAATTTAGATATCATATTACTCAGCATGTTTATGATTACTTCCTATAGCCGGAGTGAGTCGAAAGGTGAAGGGTCAGAATATGGGTTGAAGTAGTGTGATTTAGTTTGCTTTTCTTTCAGCCTTTGAGTTGCTTTAAGTTCAGTTTTTATTTTCTTTTTCATACAGCAGTAAGGATACTAGGCCATTGTCACTAGTTCACTGTTTTGGTACATTTACTTCCTTTTGAGAATTGATTTCATTACAGTCAGTTTGGAAACCTTCTTTTTGAGAACTTTTAAGTTTGGAAAATCATTGTAGAAATCACCATTACCATCCATACTTAACTTTCAATTTCGCTATCTCACACTAGAGAATCCACGGAAGATAAACCCAAAAACAAACTAAAAAAAAAACTCAAAAACGACAAAAGACTAAGAAAACGGTTATCTTGCACATACAGTGCACTTCACTTCATTAGTTTACGAATCCCAGATTGACATTTTAAATAGAAATTTAGGACATACTAAATTGACCAAACATTTTGGCGTCGTTGCTGGGGAAGTGAAACTAGGTAGCCAATTTCTTAAAAAAATAAATAAATAAATAAATAATTTCAAGGAAGGAAAATTGATAACCTCTTAGAGTATGCTCTCCTCTTGCACTTAGTGTGACCTGGAGGATCAGAAAAGAGAAAGTTATTGGTTTAATAGTTTCTTGAGTATGCTCTCTTCGTGCACCTAGAGTGACCTGGAAGAATAGAAAGAGAATTATTAGCCCGACTTGAAGAAAAATAAAACAAAAGGACATGCATAGAGCAAGAGATTCTAGGGGAAGGTTTTTAGCTAGAGCCAAGAGTTCGATTTTCACAACTCCATCTACTTCAAGGAATAGACAAGAGACACCTCCATCATCTCCAACTCATACTCCTAGCCTTAGGATTCCTAGAGATCAAGAGGCAGTAGTTGAATTAGGAGACTCTCCCACACCATCCATCGAATCTGAATTAGGAAAAGATCCTTTCTTTCCTTCTACAGGGAGACACATTGTAATTAAAGAAGTATTATCACCTAAGGAAGAAGAGGGAGAAATTCCTCCTCATTCACCATTAGTAGAGGAACCAGAGGACTCTGAAATCTCTGAGGAAGCTATCATGATAGAGAAGGTAGTTAACGGATTTGGTAGAGGTAGAGGTAGAGGAGGGGGAGGAGGAAACAATGGAGGAGGTAGAGGTAACAATGGGGGAAAGAGGGATGGAGATAACTCATTTGGATTTCCTATAGTCGATGAGGATTCTTGAGAAACAATGAAAAATATTTCACCATCTGTCCTCCCAAACTTTCATGGGTTAAGAAATGATGATCCTGAAACATTTCTATTTGAGTTTGAGGTCGTGTGTCGAACTTATGATTATCTGGAAGACTCTCAAAAACTCAAACTGTTTCCTTCAACATTGAAAGGAGCTTCTTTGAAATGGTTCATGGGATTACTCACCTAATCCATTAGGACTTGGAATGATATGAAACAAACATTTTTGGATAGATACCTGGACTATTGCATGCCCACCAATCATAAGGACGAGGTATTCAAAATGGTACAAAAAGAAGATGAAAACTTGGAGGATCTACTTGAAAGATTTCAGTATAACCTCAAAAGAGCAAAAATGAGTAACCTCGATGAAGAAACCTTGAAAGCCCTTCTATTAAAAGCCATTAGAGATGAATGGATAGATATTTTAAACATGATGGGAAAAGGAGATATATCTCAACTTCCACTTCATGATATAGCAGAGCTATGTGTCCATCTCTCAAGGGGAAAATCAAAAACTGGGAAAGGGCCTAGAGATCCTTCTCTCATTAGAGCAAATAAATCTACAACTGGATCAGTTAGTAGGGCTGAGATTGGCAATATGCTTGATGAATGCAAAACTGATATCTTAGGGAGTCTGAGTGAGCAACTAGACACTCTTAAGATACATAATAAGCAGAAAGAAGAAGCCGAAGCTTTGGCCATCTTTTGCTCAAAATGTAGAAAGAAACATGCTCTAAGGGAATGTCCCTTGGATGCAAAAGTTGTAGAAACATGTGTGATTTGTTCAGAGAATCATGAGACCAAGGATTGTCCTTCGATTCCTGGGCTCAAAGCTGTCTTTCAAGAAGATCCAAATACAATTGAGTCTCTCTATTTTGCTGCAAGGAGACCTTGGCAGGGGCAACAAAACCAAGGGTTTAACAACTCTATGAACTTTCAAACCCCGCCAAATTGGAATCCTTGGAAACAACCTTGGCCCCAAAAACAAAATCCATTTCAATCTTGGGTACAAGGTATGCAAAATCCTTATGGGGGATTTGCCCAATTTTATCAATATCCTCCATATTTTCAAAACCAACAAGCTCCACAACTTCCAAATCAAAATCCACAACTATCATTGCCATTTCCACAACAACAACAACCTTCTCAACAGAATCCAAATTCTCAGCTCTTGCTTCCATTCCAACAGAAGCCAAATCAACTTCCTTCCTAGCCATTACCAAACCCCAACAATAAAAACCCTCAAAATGCTTACATGGTAGAAGGTCAACAATTTCCTACCTATATGATTGTTCCTCCCAATGATGTACAACTCAGATCTGGTAGAGTTTTAGATAAACCTTCTATAGATGCCCAAAAGCAAAGCATTTCTGAGGAAGATTCTCTTGAAGCCAATAAAGGTTCTGAAGCATCTCTTCAAAACCCAAGCACTCAGAATGAAAAAGAAAAAGAGTTAACCCCCACAACTCCTATAGTTGAGCAACCTGCATCTTCATCCACACCTCCTTTTCCTGAAAGATTACAAATTGACAAAGGGGTGGAAAACCAAATCATTTTGCCTGACTATGATTTTCTATATGAATTGAAGAATGTCTGTATCAAGATTCCCTTGTTATAGGCCATTAGAGAGATTCCTATTCTAGCAAAAACAATAAAGGAGTTGAGTCTTAAAAGACCAGGAAGGAAACCTAGAGATACAAGAAGAATCCACTTGGTAGAAAAAAATGCAGATATCATGATGGGAAAAATTACTATGCATAAGTATAGAGATCCCGGTAGTCCAATTGTCAAAACGCATATCAATGGGGTAGAAATTCCAAATACTTTAATTGATTTAGGGGCTTCTATCAACATTATGATTAGACAGACTATGGAACAACTGAAACTTCCTAATATTCTTTTTACACCTACTTTACTGCAACTTGTAGATCGATCAATTATCAAACCAGATGGTGTATTAGAAGACATTTCGGTCTCCTTAGACTCTTGGGAATATCCAGTAGATTTCATGATTTTAACTCCCAAGAGTAATTTAGGAGGACATCCTCTCATCTTAGGAAGACCTTGGCT
>APFE030018312.1:115862-131437 GCA_000404065.3 Pinus taeda
TTGTCCCAGAATAGCCTTTGACCTGGGTTGTCATGGATGAAAAAGACGACACTCGACCACTTCCATGGGATTTTTCCTCAGAGAACTGCATGAGCAATGGAGGAAAAAACACTTCAGTGCGCACTGGCCAAAAATCATGACCAATTTTGGGTGGCGCGGGCTTTGTTCTGTGACAGAGCGTCCATGGGCGCGCCCTCTTTGGAGGAACTGAGCCATTGGCACGGGTTAGACACTGTGGACCCGCGCTAATGGAAAAAGGGCATCTTTTAGGGCTAATCTTAAAAAGGTGTCTTCAGGGATTTTGATGTTCATACTTAGGAGAATCCAATGCAAGTGTTTTTAAGTTGTGTCACTGGTCACAGGTCCATAAATGCGTCCTCCAGTGTGCGAAAGCAGGGGTAACTCGGACGGTGGACCTACGGTGACAAATTACTGCGTAACACTATGCTCCATTTGGGACTATGGCAAAAGGAAAACAAGAAACTGAAGAAAAAGTGCAAAAAATTGAGCAGAGCATTGATCAATCTCAAATTCAGATGTCTAATAAGGAAACCAAGGATGGTGGTAGCACCAAAGAAGAAGAAAATAGGGCTAAATGTCCTAGCAGAAGCATCAGAACATATGGATTAGAGGGGAATGACTAAATTTTGGTTGCATGAGGACATGCAACACCTTCACAGTGGGGGTATGTTGAGTCCCAAACCTGCACTTCCCTATATACCCTTTCAACCACCTTTTTCCATTTACTTCATCCACCAAGCTGTCAAATCATTGCATATTAGTCTAAAAAGAGCTTATGAAATGGTTTCCTAACTATGTTTATGGTTGTTGTTTGATTTAGATTTTTATTCAAACAGCTGCGGAAACTTGTCACTTTCCACAGCTAGTCCAAGTTTCCGCAACGATTTTGTTAAAGGCTATGTTACAGGTGTCCAATGGAGAAACCGGCCACATGGGCAAGCTGCAAGTGACGTGTACATGGAGTGTGTCCCCTCAGTTCAGCGAAATCACTCATAAACGGTCATGGTCAACGACGGTCAAAGGAAGGGCCAAATGAGGAGTTTTGCGGTGGCACGGCTCTGTTTTGCCCACGCGAAGGTTTGCGTGGCACGATCCTTAGTTTCCGGAGGCACTGGCACAACTGTAGATCAGCCCGTGAACTGAATCGAGTAGCCACCACTCCATGGATTCAACTTTCATAGTGACCATAACGCTAGATCTCAGTCCGTGGAGATTTACGTGTCTCTTGGTAGCATAAAATCTAGGAATTAGTTGCAGCATTTTCACTTATAAATAACGCGTTGATATACGCTGGATAGCTAGCCTTTGGAGATGTAATTTTGACTATTGTTATCAGCCCACTGTACTGTACTTTACTTTTTTTTATTACTACACTTTAATATATGAGAAGACAGCATTCCTGAATTCGATTTGTGACTAAGTAATTGATTGGCCGAGGTTGCATAGGGCCCCTGTACACCAAAGCTTTGTATAGTTTCTTACTTGATTTCATTTACTATTTTTATAATCATTGCTTGTATATATATTGCGCTATTCTGATGTTCATTGTTGTGCATATTTTCTCTATGTTTTTTTCATAACTGTTAGCTGATCAATGCTTCTTTTACATGTTTTTTTGTAGGCAGCTCGGGAAAATTTACATATTTTTGATAACTACTGACATGAGATCATCTTGTCCTTTCTGCTGATTTTCATTTACTGAGTTTAATTCTAGCATTGTCATTTCTTTCAAGTTTTGTTTTGCTTATTTACTTTTCTGCCACTTAGACATCATATTACTTACCTGTTTATGATTTCCTTTCTATAGCCAAGCGACTCAATTAGTAAGGAATCAAAATATTACTTGTAGTATGATTTAGTTTACTTTCCTGCAAGTTAGAGATTGAATTACTTATGTCATTTTCAAGAGTTGAAATATGAATGAGTAGTTAAATATTAGTTTCCTTTTATGCAATTTAATTTCCTGCAATTTAGATATCATATTACTCAGCTTGTTTATGATTACTTCCTATAGTCGGAGTGAGTCAAAAGGTGAAGGGTCAGAATATGGGTTGAAGTAGTGTGATTTATTTTGCTTTGCTTTCAGCCTTTGAGTTGCTTTAAGTTCAGTTTTTATTTTCTTTTTCATACAGCAGTAAGGATACTGGGCCATTGTCACTAGTTCACTGTTTTGGTACATTTACTTCCTTTTGAGAATTGATTTCATTACAGTCAGTTTGGAAACCTTCTTTTTGAGAACTTTTAAGTTTGGAAAATCATTGTAGAAATCACCATTACCATCCATACTTAACTTTCAATTTCGCCATCTCACACTAGAGAATCCACAGAAGATAAACCCAAAAACAAATTAAAAAAAAAACTCAAAAACAATAAAAGACTAAGAAAACGGTTATCTTGCACATACAGTGCACTTCACTTCATCAGTTTACGAATCCTAGATTGACATTTTAAATAGAAATTTAGGACATACTAAATTGACCAAACAGGAGTCCTAGAGCACTCCTTTGCCATTGATGTCAAAAGGGGAGAGAAGAAGAATATTGCCATCAATAACAAAGGGGGAGATTGTTGACCTCTGTCGTCATTGATGTCAATATGGAAATATTCTAGATACTAGATGACGATATGAAGCCAAGGGGAAGCGGAGCAGATCCATGAAGAGACAGGAGCAAGGCCATCAGGATAGTCAAGCCATAAGCACGAGGAGTTACCAAAGGAGGCAAATCAGAGCATATCATAGGATATCAGAGCAAGAGAGGCATTCATATATGCAAGGAGGTCTTTGAAAGACACTGCCAAGCCAGAGGAGCCACATTGAAGCAAGAGGAGCTACAGGAGGAGCCATATATATATGTAATATATATATGCCAAAATTGAGTTTTCAGAGCTACAGGAGCAAATAGAGAAAGTAGAATAGAGCATATATATATGCCATATATATGCCAAAGAAGATGAGAAAATAGAGAAAACAGAGCAAATGGAGGAGCCATATATATATAACATATGTATATGCCAAAACGGATCCATCAGAGGAAGCGGATTACACAATCGGGAGCTATCGGAGGCCAAAACCCATCTATATATGCATTAACAGCTATTGGAGAAACAATGCCAAAGGAAGATCTATCAGAGGAGTAGAGCTATCGCATATTCCAAGAGTAAGGTGCATAAGCGGAGGAGCATATAAACAAAGTTAAAACAATAGAGAAATATATATATAAACAAAGTTAAAGGAGAGGATTATATTGATTGCGATAATACATGTGGACCCGTGGCCTTATTATATCACGCCTATTGTAATATCACGTCCGTTGCTATATCGCAAGTTGTAAAGGCTTACCACATGAAAGCGCCGATTGTGATAGATTTGTGGACCCAATGGACCTATTATAAACAGTTTAATATAATATTGTATCCGGTATCGGTCATCGGCCATCGGCAATGTTTTAGACTCAACTTATAGAAGAACCTCCAAAAGTGGCGATTGCAATAATGTATGCGGACCCAGTGGTCCTATTATATAGCACCATATTATTATATCGCGTTTGCAGGAGGATCGGCTCGTCGGCCATCGGCGATGTCATGAGGTCGCTATATAAAGAACTCCTGGAAGCCCTGACCGCCGATTGTAACATGCGCTGCGCATCCAATACAGGAATAGTTGCGGGTGAATTAAAATTGAAGTCTGCCCTTAGTGTTTCGCTCGTGTTTTTTTCTGATTTTCCTGTGTATCTGATATTTGCCATGCGCGGGCCTTTGAAGCAGAAATGCAATACAATAACGCTCTTGATAGTTCAGGCCTAGTTCAGGAGGCCTAAACTATAATTTAGGAGGCTGAATCAAGCCAATTGCAATTGTGATTGGGACGTCGCTATCCATTAAACAATGTCGTCTCTGTGTATCCCTATAATTATTGTAAAAAGGAGTTTTGTTACAGTTTAACGTAAGACATGATTTCTCTGTGCATTTTTGGACCTCTCTTAAGAAGTAATGTGTCTCAGGAGTGTTGGTGAGCACGAAGAGACAGAGGAAACCACAGAGACCGAGGAGGAAGCCAAAGGGCCAGCGAAGAAAGGAAATCGAAAGACAGAGGCATGAGGAACAAATAAAAGCAGGAAAAACAGAGAACAAAGGTGGTTGAGCGCTGATGAATTCTGTCGAACGCTGTGGAAATAAGCTGGAGGAGATAGAGGCAGTGAGAGGATCCAACAGAACATAAAGAGGGTTAAAGGGCCAACAGAACAGCAGACAGTCGAAGGGGAGAAGTAGCCAAAAAGTTGTTCTTTATGCAGAGCTTAGTGGAGCTAACAGTAGACTCACTAAAGTTGTGTGAAGACATTATCAGAAGTCATGAAGGGTACTAGACACTTTGTGTGGGCAGTATGAAAAATTGGGAAGACTACATCATAAGAATACTGGTTGTCATTGATGTTGTAGCATGGAAACTACAATAAAACTATAAACAAACAAAACTCAGTAGAGAAGAGTTCTGGGAGCAGAAGATTACTATCAAATGTGCTTTAATAAGATTGGGTCAGAACCCTTGGGGTTGGTGCCTTAGAAGTAAGTAGGATTGGAGTCCTTGGGGTTAGTGCCTCAGAAATAAGTAGGATTGGAGTCCTTAGGGCTGGTGCCTCATAAATAAAAAGGATTGGAGTCCTTGGGGTTGATGCCTCAGAAGTAGGAAGGATAGGTGTCCTTGGGACTGGTGTCTTAGGAAATGAAAGGATTGAAGTCCTTGGGAGTTGGTGCTTCTGAGTCCAAGATTGGTACCTTGGCGAAATAGAGTTGGAGCTCTGGAGGTTGGAGCCTCACCAAAGTCCAAGTTGGTGCTTGGCAACTGATTGCAACCATCTATATATTGTATCTATTTTACTGCACAGTTTATATTAATAAAAACATTTATTCTTGTTGTTAATCTTGTGTTCTGAATATATATGTTTTAACTGGTAAAACAATAGTCAGAAAAAGAAATACTGATTCACCCCCCCTAGTATTTCCAACATTTTCACCATGGTGGTAAAGTCTTTGACAATGTTGAATGGGTCATATTGCCTTCCAGGGAATTTAGGTAATTTCAGAGATAACATAATCTCTGCTTCTTTAAATGCATGTCCCAGGTTGTGTAATGCAAATTCTCTACATTGTAAAGGGAATGTAGGCCAAATGGCCTTTTTTGCTTCCTTAACGTTTTGCTCATCCCTCCCTCACTAGTTGTTTGATAGGCTATCTCTCTAGCCATCAATTTGTCCGAAACATAATATGGGAGGACATGGGGGGAGGTAATGCTGCCAAATACCTTGATATACGTAAATGTCTCCTCCCCAAACCATCTGGCCACTGGGAGGATATCCACCTCGATTTCTTTGGAAAACCTAGGGGCATCTCGGTTATAAAGCCGTTTGTGGATAAGGAGTATAACTCCATGACAAATTTTGAAAAAATGTGGTTGAAAGTGAGATTCCCACATTTCTTTATGGTATATATGAATGGGAAGTGGATTCTGGATAGTCCACTTCCATTCGATGACAGGAAATTTCGAACCAAAACAAATTGCATCCATTACATAGGTGCTCATAAAAAATGGAGGGTAAACCCTCGAAGCAACACTTATTTTCCTTCTATACTCCATTATTGTTCTTGCTAAATTATCAAATAAAATTTGTGTCCAATTCATTACAGTTGTGTTTATGGCTGCATCTATTAATGGCAACCATTCTGGGGATAATTTAGTACTATCGGGTTTGCCAAATAGTCTACATAGCATGGCCACTGCGAAACTATGAGGGGGATAAATAGACGCAGTAGTGTACATACCATTCTTGTCTTTCCTGATTTTGCCCTCATTATTTGACCAGGTCCGAGTGCAATCTGCTGGGTCCTCATTTTCTTTGGCAAACTTCTCGATGAACTGCTTGTTGTAGATGACTTATGGCTCTTGTAGGTGGTACATGAGTCGCAGGTTATCTGGCATAAAAGATCCCATAACCTCTTGGCCTCTTGTCTTGAATTCTCTGTCTGAGATGTCGGTTTCATTAATAACCCATTTAACCATGTCTATATAAGGGATTATCTTCGGACGCACAGTTATGCGATGCAAAAATGAGCACGCTATTTCAAAGATCGAGGCGTCTGAGGAATCACGTCCATCAATTGTAACCTTTGTTTCCAGAATCCTTGGTTGCTCTTCCTCCAGTATATTATACATGGCCTCCCACGTAGAGGTTCCTCCCTCTCTGTTTCATGTAGTATCTGTAAATAGAGGAGTCATTTCTGACTTTTTAGAGACCACTGCCTTGCATTTCTTCACCATAGCTCCCAACGATTTGCTTTGTGGATTTTCCCTAAAAGTGAAGAACAACAACTATCGGATACACAAAGATGATAATGACCGTGAAATGAAATAATGCGGATAACCTATAAAGGTGATAAATGGATTTTTATTCGAACACACGTAAGAAGATATTATATAATGTTAAATGGATTTTCACACATAAATGCAGTTAACTCTTACTAAATGCCCACTAATGCTTCGTTATCCCTTAGCTTTTAATGCTCATAAATGTCTACATCATAAATTGGGAAGAAAACTTCTAGGGTGGCGAGCCTTTGAATTGCGATAATGGCAATTTTGCGATTTGCGAAGCAATATCATAGATCGCAATATTGCATTATACCTTTTCTCTTTTTTTACCCTCCCTTGTGTTTCTGCGAGATACGAGATGTGAGCCGCTCGTTTATTGTTTCAAAACTTATCTACTTGTCAGGGTTTTTCTAATGTAAAGAAACTTTTCAATAAGCGGCGGACCTAAACATTTGTTCGTAATGTATTGAAGGAGTGGATCCAGTTCTTGATCGCATTTCGCAATATCAACCAATGATAGGTTTGTGGTGTTCTTTTGAATGCTAGAAATGAGATGCGTTAAAGGTTACAATGCCATCGCAATTTCACATTTCACATGTTTTGAGATAACCTTTTAAGGCGAGTTCTTCATAAATAGCGCTATGCGATGCGAGACTTGGTTTTGAGGAGAAAAGCTTAAGCACCTAGTTTATGTCAAAAATATGATCATTTCGAGGTATATAGCATAGAGTCCTCTTTTAATTTTTTTACTAGATTTGGTGGGTTAGCAAGGTCTTTTGATGATGCTTAATCATACGATATGTGGGAAGGCAAGAATTTAGTAGCTCATTTGAAAAAAAGGGGTTTGATTGATATCTTTCTTTATTCCAAAAATAAAAGAAATGCCTACATGCTAAGTTTATTTTTTGGATGGATTTTTAAAGGGTCCCATTTATTTATGTAATATTAACTACTACTATTAATAAATGGGGGGTTGTTGAATAACACAACAATTGGCGATTCACTTGGAAGAACCAGTTATTTCTGAGAGTTTTTTGAAATTTCTAAAATTTCCAAAATAAAGATAGTTTTGAAAATAAAAATAAATTACATGGAATATAAGGTAAGTAATACTTCTCATTAATAATAAAACAACATCTACTTAACTATCATTCTTTTGATTATTCTTTTCTCATAAGAAAGTCACTTTGTCTACATCGGTCATTACTTAGTTTTAAAGATAAAAGCAAGGAGACTCTCCTCAAATTAGTTTTTGGTATACTCAGTTGTCATAGGTAGAGCCTCTGCTGCCAGTAGGCATTCATAGTCTCGATAGAGTTACCTTTTAACCAACAATGATTCAGTATCCCACCTAAATCATAATGCAATTTTAAAGATAAGCTGGTTTGTATACTTATTGCTTTCTTTTATTTTCTGAAGTAATTCATTCTTCCTTCAAATTTTCATCTTTTATCTCTTAAAGGACAATGTCTTGGTTTGGTGACCAAAATTGACAATGTCATTCACTTGATTTGTAACTTAACTGAATAAGTTGGCTCTTGATGAGGCCCCTTGTCTTTTGATTAATATAATCTTAAGCCATTACACTGTTTTGATATGCAGTAGTGGTAATGTCAGTTAGTTATAATCTTATGATCATGGTAAGCCGGCTCTTGATGAGACCTCTTATCCTTTAAGTTTAAGTATATTTTAGAGTTATATTCTAAAAATGAAAGCTGATTAGGTGGGGAGAATCATTGGCTCTTTAAGAGCTTCCAGATGACAATTGTAGAGTTTTAAAGGTGTTTTTTTGTAGAGAGACTTTGCTTTGTTATTGATACTTTTCTTGACTGATGTAAAGGAAATATTTCTTTCTAGAGCTAAGTTTCATCAAAGATCAGATAATTTTGGCAGAAAACAGGCAGTTTTCAAGCAATAGAACTTAACTATATATTTCATATGTGAAGATTACTTTCATAACAATCTTTACTTACAAGCGAAAAGTCAAAATTAAAAAGAGACTATCCTTTGTAAAGCCAAAAGGAAATGTTTTTTAACTCGTATTATTTTTTCTAAAAAAAATAACTAAAGGCAATAATATATAGTGAACAGAAAATATCATCTTCTATGGAAAGTATTTCTTTAAAATCTACCCATTTACCAATAGAGATTCTCTCTTATATGATAAATCTTGTAATAGAAAAGTTGATGGGCCTATTTGTTCCACAATCTGAAATGGGCCAAGCCACATTTGTTGGAACTTGGTATGATTACCTTTCTCTTCGTCGGCTATATCCCATTTCAATACTAGGTCTCCGAGTAGAAAAGATTTTGAACTTACAAAATGTGAATCAAAAGAGGCTTTGACTAATTGATGATGATGTGCATGTGTGATCCTGACCTTTTCTCTTTCCTCTTCAAGCTTAAGGATTTGTAACTGTCTAACTTGCATGGATGAGGAAGGAGTTTCTTCAATGAATTGAACTAAGGCTAAAGAGGGAATAGCTACATTTGTTGGTAAGACAGCTTCTTTCCGATAGACCAAATTAAAAGGAGAAGTGCCAATGGAGGCTTTCTGAGTTATTCAATCTACCCATAGAGCAAACATTAAAGACTTATGCCAGTTCTTCTAGCTTTGGTCAATAGTTCATTTAATAATCCTGATGAGATTCTTGTATGTGGATTCAGCTAACCCATTTCCTTGCGGATAATAATTAGCAAAGTATGTAAGCTTAAAACCTCTTTTAAGAGAAAACTCTGTCATAGCATTGCCTGAAAAACAAGATGCATTGTCAAACATCAAGGTAGATGGCATGCCAAATCTGGTAATGATAAATTGATCTATGAATTCAATAATGTTTTCATAATTGATTACCTTGAGTGGAATTGCTTCTACCGATTAGTGAAATAATCAATGGCTGTAAGGATATATCTATGTTGCTTAGAAGAGCAAGGAACGATCTCACCTATTATGTCCAATCCCCATTGCTCGAATGGTTGGTCAATGTTGACTGGATGTAATGGTAATGCGGGTTTCCTCTGTATTCTAGCAGCTGCCTGACAAATTTTACATTTCCTTACATAATTGTGTGCATCTTTGAATAGTGTTAGCCAGTAATAGCTGGCATGTAGGATTTTATGTGTTGTAGTATCTCCTCCAAAGTGACCACCAGCTGGTCTATCATGAAGTTCCTGTAACACCTTCTCCGCCTCAGATTTTTCAAGACATCTAAGTAAAACAGAATCATAATTTATTCTAAACAACACATCATTGACAATTTTATATTGTGTAGCTTTTAATCTCAATGCCCCTTTCTTTATGTAATTTAATTGGGTTGGGGCATATCCATTTCTCAAGTAATATATGATATCATAATATCTTGACTTAGTGTCGTTAAGGCTTACCTCGTAGACTTGTACGTTGTCACTTGAATGTTGTAATGCTAATAGATTTGATGCCCCTGCCAACATCCTGCAAAAACCTTGACCTTTTACAATTTTTGTTGGTCTGATTTCGATGTCATATTCTTGCAGAGTTGTAACCCAATTTGCTCTCTTCTCACCTACATCCCTTTGTATTAACAAATTTCTTACAGCTGAGAATGGTATTATTACTTTGATGTGGGTTTTGAGGAGAAAAGGTCTGAAGTGTTTTATTGATTTGAAAGTAGCAAAGGCTTGTTTTTCAACGTCTAAGTAATTCAATTCAGCACCTTGCAAATTGGAGCTAAAGAAAGAGATTGGGGTTTCAACTTTTTCTTGATTTACTTGTGTCAATATGGCTGCATAAGATTTTTTGGAAGCGAAAATATATAAAATGAAATGATTTAAAAAATTCAACGTTGCTAAAGATGGGGCATTTATGATTTCTTGTTTTATTAATTTAAAAGCTTCATGTTACGAGTGTTGTTACGAGTGTCCCCATTTAAACAGAAATTTTTTTCTTTATCATGGATTGAAGAGGTAAAACAATTCTTGAGAAGTCAGGGACAAATCTTTTAACAAAATTTATTTGACCTAAGAAAGATTGCATTGATTTTTTGTTATGTAGTAAAGGTATTTCAAAGATTTCTCTAATTCTGTCAAGGTCAATGTGAATTCATGCTTCAAACACAATGAATCCAAGGAGCTTTCCTTCACTTAATGTGAAAAAAGACTTCTTGGGATTAAGAGAAATCCCATACCTTTGGCAACGTTCAAATATTTGCTTTAAATCCCTTAGATGATTACTGCACTTTCTGGAATATACTGTTATATCATCTAAGCATATTAATATTGATTTGTTTACTAAACCTTTGAAAGCTATGTCCATGGCTCTCTGGAAAGTGGCATTGCATTAATTAGTCCAAATGGCATCTTTTGATAAGCATAAGTGCCCCATTTTGTCCTGAATGTAGTTTTCAGCTGGTCATTTAGATGTGCTAAGATCTAATTATAACCTGAGAATCCATCCATAAAAGACATTAGTTCTAAGCCTGCAACTGATTGCAATATCTGGTCCATAGGGGGCGATGGGAAATTGTCCTTTTGGCAAGCTTTATTGAGTTTGCGGAAGTCGATACATATCCGAATATCGCCATTCTTTTTTCTGATTGGGACAAGATTGGAAACCCACCGGGAATGTCTGATGGGGAAAAATAATCTTGGCTTTCAGCAGTTTATTCAATTCAGATTTAATTTGACTTTCTAAATTAGGATGAATCTTCCTTAATTTCTACTGAATAGGTCTTTCATTAGATGTCATGGGAATATTATGTTGAATAATAAAGGTGTCGTATGTCTTAAGATCTTCATAGTTCCATGTGAAGACATTCTTGTACCTCTTCAACAAACCTATAAAGGCTGATTTTTCGTCTGACGTAAGTCCGAGACCTAGATTAATATTTTGAGGCTTTAGGTCAATCCCAAGATTAATCAATTTAAACCTCAGAGTTGAACTATGAAGTTTTGAATTGGTGGATCATTTAAATCTGCTTTTGAGGTCATATAAGTCTTCCAACTTAACTACAGATTTTGATATATCATTATTGACTATTTCTTGTTTAAGTTGGTTATCATGCTGGTCTTCATCAACTATTTCATCATCATAAGAGCCTTCTGAAGTCAGGAAGCTTATTATATCTGGATCGTTATTAAAGACTCTCTAGTTGGTGATATTATCAAGAATAGAAGGTCTAAAATTTAATTCAATGGAAAATCGATTAGGGCTATAATCCTCTAGTGGAATAAGCTTGGAAGCAACATTAGCTAGAAGATCGACACTAGCATTTTGGAGTCTAGGAATGGGAAATATTAAACTTTGTAAAGTGAAAGGTCGAGTCTTGGACTAACTATTGATAGTGTTTCAAATGTCCTGACAAACAGTGTATAATATTTCTCACCTGTTATATTACAATTTCTGAATCTCCAAATACTTGGAGGTGTTTGATATTAAACCCAATTGCTTTGTACAAACCTTGAACTAGTGCTTCATATTTAGTAGTGTTGTTTGTACAATTAAATTCAAGCCTGCATGCTAACATAGTTGTTTCCCCCTCTGGGCTAACTAATATGCATCCTGCTTCTACTCCATCATTGGATTTAGATCCATCAAAAAATAATTTCCAAAATAATGATCTAATTATACGTTTATATACAAAGTTTACACATTTAGAAGTCTTTGTTTGGGAAAAAATTTCGACTTGCAATACAACAGAGTTTTCTAACAAAGGTGAAGTGTGAGCGTTGAAATTCCCTAGAAATGATTCTACTAAGTAGTTTCCGATGATATTGTTACTATACGCAACTAGTTCATTTTCTCCCTCTAGCTCTGTTACTATGTACTTTTGATGTTTCTTGCGATCAACCCCTATTTGATTTGGCTTGCCATTATAGGGAAGCCACATGTGAGACCAGTCAGTTGCAAAATAACCATGAAGTTTTTCTGACCAATCTCTACTAAGGATTAAGCCATAAAACTCTGCAATATCAGCTACATGTCAATGACTTGACAAACTTTAGGGTTTGATGAAATTCTGATGGTTACTTGGTTAAGTTCCCCAACAACTTCAACTTGATATCGATCTAACTGTACTATACGTACAACAGATTTATGAGGCTGAACATTCAGCTTTGCACAAGCTTTTCTAGGTAAGATGTTAGATGAAGCTCCCGAATCAACTAAACAGTTGTGTAAATTCTTATTAAAGACTTCAAAAGTAAGAAGAAATGGAGGAGTATGAGATTTAGATATTCCTCCAATTAGAGCGATGTCGGTTGGATCAATCTTGTTAAAAGAGGTGCTAGGGGGTCTTCCCATTTCTTGGGCGGCTTGTGAGATCAAGACAGTGGGAAGCAGTCCAGTAGGTACTGCTTTGAGTTTTTTAAGGAGTAGCTTTTTCTAATGCTTCAATCTGCTAAGCTCATGGAAGGTGATGTTTGCGCTAGTTTTCTTCATATCATCAACAATATTATACTCCATTTCATCAGAAACTATCAGAGTTTTAGGTGAATGTGAAGAATCCAATTGAATAGGAGTAGTTTGAGTGGATTTTGGTGAAGATTTCTTACCTGTTGTTTTTTCCCTAGGAAGGTGGCATTGACGTCTTCTGCTTTGAAATTGTTTGTGACAAATCGAAAGGGTTTTTACTTTGGGTAGCAATAGGGAATTCTTCTTGAGTTTCCTCATTGGGAAGGATAAAATCCCACATTCCTTGTAACTCTGCCACTTCTTCATCGTCCATTTTTTCTTCATTTGTTGAAGCTTCATCCTCCTCTCCATCTAATTTGGCATTTGATATAGCATTTGGAGGTCTAGGATCAGTAGGCGAATTTCTTTTAAATGGTCTAAAAGATTTCTTAGAGGAAGTCTCTGCTACCTGTTTTTTGATATCAATCATTTTATTAGACATGCTCTTGAGGAAATTTTGTAACCCTTCAAAATCAAAAGGATCTTTTGGTGGTTTCTTCTTGGAGTCTCCCTAAAAGTCACTTTCTTAGAATTTCGTTCTTCTAATGCGTTTTTCCATGGCTATTGCCTCTTTCATATTTTTTGCTAAAGTTGGTTTGACAACTCTATCAACGAAGATAGTTGTGTTTGAAGGTAGAGCAAAAATATACCACTCATTTTGGACCTCATCGATGGGCTTAGACGTTGTTGGTATATTATTCAATAATTTATTGAAGCAAGAGTTGAAGTCCTTAATGAGTTCTTTCGGTGCGGCTTTCAAATTGAAGAGATCATTGATTAGGGTAGCTGTGGATCTATCATCCCCAAATTTAGTTAAAAATCGCTCTTGGAAAGCATCCCAACTATTAGTAGAACCTGATGGTAATGAAAAGTACCATGATCCTGCTACTCCCTATAAAGTATATGGAATAATCTTACAACTGCGTCTTCTTCCACTACTTCATTCAAGTTAATGGACAACATGAAATTGTTTATATGTTCCTCAGCTAGTAAGCCATTATCAAGATTAAATTTGGGTAACCATTTCTCTGGATGAGCTGGCAATTGATGTAAAGGCCCAGACATCCTAATAGCTCCTGGGTTTGTCCATGGCCTTGGAGGCTTTTGTGCCATTTCTGGTATGTGAGTAGGAGAAGGTGTAGCAGTGGTTGAAGGTGATTGGGTAGAGGAAGATGTAGTTTTTGTACCTGTGTGAATCACGATCTAGAGTGGCGAGGCAGATAATTGATCTTGTGATGGTATAGATGGAATGAATGAAGATGATGAAAGAACCTTGATGTGAGATTCAGATGGTGTTTTCTTAACTTTCTTACGGCTTGGCAGAGGAATTCAAATAGAGGGATTCCAAGCTTTTCACTCTGTGCTCCAGTTAACCGTTGAGATGGGGTAAACTGAGAGGTAACACTATCTTGGGATAACTCAGATTCTTCTTGAGATAACGAAATCCCCAGTAATTTATGAATGAAAGATTGGACTTCAAGGGCTTCGGTAGAAAAAGAATGATCTGGATTTTTTGGGATTTCAGCAGTGGGTTCTGTAATTTTCTTTGCAACTTCTCACTTAGATCAGGGGATTTGGAATGCTTTTGAGAAGTTGGAGGTGATGGTGAGAGAGTTTTAATCTTAGAATGACCCGTTGATTTGGATTTACTTTCCATTCATAGTCAAGCCCTCCTTTTAGCACCAAAATGTTGAAGTCTCGAAAATTGTTGCTTCAACATGAGAGAAAACCACCCTGTCTAGACCTTGGTTGGCAGTTCCTTTTCCGTTAGGAGTAGTGGCTCCGATTGGGGATAATGGGACCAGTTTCCCAATCTATTTTATGATCGTGGTGATGGGGTGATATGTGATATTTTTGAGTAATGTTTAAGCTAAAGTAATCTAATATAAATTAATAATCACATGCATTTATCCTAATTTAAACACTATCTAATTATGACTATACCCGGGAATAAATTGGAGTATGCGATCTACAATAATGTCTAAAAGCAATTGGTAATAAAGATCATTCAATTGCAATGAGAAATGAAATCGTTTAACAATGATCGTTTCGTATAAAAAGTTAGGCGAAACGATTGTGAAAGATATATCGCATAATAAATTATTCATGTATTCAGCATAAAATAGAGGCCATCATCATACAGAACTGCAATATTGCTTAACTAAGATTCAAAATTTCATATATAAACAACTTGAAGAGAAATTATTACTTGATACATAAGTAAAAATAATTACGAGATAAAAGTACCATTTATAATACGTCCTACTCATGTGCTTTCACAATATTGATCTACTTTCAATCCATCCAACACCATCTAAGAGTAAAAAAAGTGCAATTTTAGTAGAAGATGTCATATAAGATATAAATAAATCATGTTCCATTAGTTTCACCAAAACTTCCTCAAAGGGACAAAAGTGCATGTTTTGAAAATTGTTTTTGATAAAAAAATTGGACCCCTCTTTAAATGCATCAGAGGAGTTTAAATACTAAACAATAAAACTAAAAATAGATTATTACAAAAATAGTTGAGGAGGTTTAAACGACCTTCCTCAAATTATGCAAAATAAAACCAAAATAGAAATGAGCATGGTGACTATATGTTCTGTGTTTGATCCTTTAGATCGTAAATGTACGTCATGGGCTTGAGTTGTGTCGGTTGGTTGATTTCAACTTTCAACTATCCAGTGAATACGGTGTCAATCAGTGTTGGCACCATTTTCTCCATAGAAGTGGTTAGACATCGAAGGGTCATCCACTGGCTGT
>APFE030018312.1:135685-180924 GCA_000404065.3 Pinus taeda
GGCCCCTATACTACTAGTGTAACCCTTATTGTTATTAGTACAACCCACTTATTATATTGATGTACCCACATAGTGCCCATATTGTTACTATTGTACCCCATATAAACCCACTAATGTTACTATTGTGGCTTCATATTATTATTGTTAGGTCGGCTGGGTTATATTGTGACTCCTTAGACTCCTATATATAGAAAGGAGGTTTTTTCATTTGAATCATCCATGAATTGTTCATTTATGTAATGTAAAGGAGGTTGCCCCTTCGAAGAGGCGAAATTCTAAGGCGTTGATCTATCTTTTCTATCTTTTTTGAGCTGGTTTCATAACAGAACATGATGCAGATATTTTGACAAAGGTATTGTCAAAGAGCAAGTTTGAGTTCCATAGAGACAGGATCAGGGTTGCTGATAATCCCTTTCTTGTTGAGAGGGAGTGTTGAAAAGTGTGCAACAAGAAATGCTAAATTTAGAAATTGCTAAAAATAGAACTGCTAAAAATAGCACTTCTAAAAATAGCAGTTTTGCTAGTGTGGATTTTGGCCACATTGGGTGAGAGGTGAAAGTGTTAAAAATAACAGGTTCTAAAAATAGCATTTCATGGTCCCTTCCTATTTTTAGCAGTCCCTAGTCTAACTATAGGAAGTAAAATCGAATTTGGTCTTACCAGCAATTTAAATATTAATTAATTAATTCTCCATGAGTTAATTAGTTATGGAAAATTAAACTTGAAGTCTTTGTGAGAACATGCAATTAGTTGTCCCACTGATTGAGGAATTTATCCTTGATTTTCTCCACCGATTGAGGAATCAAGTATGAGTTCTAGAATGGGAGGACCAATTGACTCAGTTTAACTTAGTCGAGTCGAGTTAGATTAATTTAACAAGTTGTTAAATTAATGAGATATAGTTTATTAATGCTTGCATGCATGTGACAACTATTATTTTCAGATAACTGAGTATTCTCTAATGGATAACTGATGCATGGCAGTTCAAAGAGACCTAGTTGAGATCAGATGGAGGGACAGTGTACTATCAGTTGCTAGGATATTTCTAGTAAGTATTCCTTGCATGCAGGAGGAACTAGAGTCCTCAAGTATTGCATAGTTGGACCTGAGGTTGATAGCAGGTATGGTTGGGGCCAATTCCCACATGTTATGTAATTGGACCCCAATCAAAAATGTGAAACGAAATAGGGGATTAGAGGACTTGTGGCCTATATATTAAGGCCTAGGTAGTCTATGATCTTCATCCTCTGATTGTAGAGAGTACAGGATAGCTCTTGAGCTGATTATTTTTGTAGCTTGGTTAAAAATTCTCTATGGTTGGGTGGAGAGTTGTAGTCCTGAACTCAATTGCCCATCTTCAATAAAAATCCAAAATAAGTTCTTCACATGAATAATCTTATATGGATATCATGTTAAAGTGTGAATAAATGATATGTTGATTGTTTGCATGACAAGTTTCGGTTCTCTTGTGTACATAACTTGAATGGATGGTTATAATCCATATGAGGATGTATTGATGAGCATGAATGTTTCATGGGATTAATGGCCTTATACTAACATGTTGTTGCATGGAACTATTTACTTATAATAGTGTTGTGTTGCACTAGTGAAGTAACTACACATTGAATTCAATAGTCACTATGGAATGCTTGTCATCTTGTGATGACAAAATGTTGAACGGTTGACCAAGTATTACCATGAATTGTTGTATACCTGTTGTTGATAACTCATATGGTTTCACCCTTTTTACTTGAATATGAGTATTTACAAGTGATGTTGAATCCCTTTCTATTTATTGTTCCACTAGTAAGGCTGATAGAGTCGAGGAAAGTAGGTTCCCTATTTGTTGAAGAGTTGTTCTTCTCTCTGTATCCTTCAAAAGAATTGCTTATGGTAGTGATTATGTTTTGGTGGCAATCATTGAGGGGATGTTTATCGAGTTTTTTCTAACTAGATTTCATTGGCCCTCAAGTGTTGGTATTGGTGCTTAGAAAGATCTTTGAAATCCCATAAATATAAGGATGTAAATTGGCCTTTGAAAATTAGATAAAATGTTAAAAATGGCTTTAAATTGAGTCTTTCGGTCCCCACAAGTCATAGTTTGGGAGGTCAGTGACACAGGATGGAATTTGGCGGGTATCCGACCCGACCTACAATGGGCCAAATTATTTGTTGGTGGTGGTCGAGAACTTAGGTGATGTCGGGGTTGGGTGACCCCAACCCAACGTTTTATCGTGCCAAGGAGAAGGGTCAACCCCGACTTAGGTTGGAGATTGGGGGCCGATACTGTAAATGGAAATGAAAAAGTGAATATCAATGGAAAGGGTCGACTTTCGACTAGTTGTCAGCTTTTTGGCCACGTGGATTCTCCATAGTAGCAATGGAGCCTCCAATCACCTGCCATGTGGACCATTGGCTAGATGCCACATGGAGGGTAAGGTGATGTGGAATGGTTTGTAGGTCCTATCTTTAACAAGGCATAACTCTCAATTTGTAAGTAGGATTGAGGAAAATTTTATATCGCTAGAATCGTCTTGACGAGAAAAATGTAATGATGGTGTCTAATTGAACATTTGGAACATAACATACATAACTCTTTTTTAAGGTGATATGGTTGCACATTGTAGCTCTGAGTGAGGACATGTGAGCTATGTAGGAATTTACAGGGTAAGTTCCTCAGACAGAACACCAAAAGGACACCACTCACAAACAGATCACAGATCAATACACCAGTATTTTGACGTGGTTAAAACCCTCAGAGAGGGAAACAGTCCACGGCCTGCGCCAACGTGGCTACTACAGGCAATTTATTAATAAAAGAATGAAAATTTACATAAGCTTCTCTCATGCACGGTTAACCTACAAATGACCCTCCATGCGCTTTAAATAGAATTCATGGACCAATCGGGTGTCAAGCCACGGATCAAGTGTCGGTAATACCGAGGAGAGAATGAACCGTCGGATCACTACATATCGTGACCGTCGGATTGTAAGTTACAAAATGTACAACGGTAAAGAAACACACTTTACCTAACTCTATACCTAACTCTATACTAGACCAAGTTGAACTTAACTATTTCCTATGTGTCGGAATATCCTAACACTTTTTTTGACTCCCTACTTCTGCTTTTCCCATTTTGTGATGACTTCTCTGATTCTCGGATCAATTTCTCTTGGGATTCTGCTCCAGAATTAGTTTTATAATTTCCTTTGGAATCTCCTTCTAGAGATACACTAGGAGGAGGCTCCCTTATTGGTTCAATCAATAATTGGTCCAATGAGACCTTTGTTAACCTCATTTCTCTGTACTTGTAAAAGGTTTCAAGATATTCATAGTCAAAAAGTAATTGTGACATATGCTTCACCTTTGTGAAGGTGTTTTTCTGCAAAAAGATGTCATCAAATTCATCTTCCTCATCACTAAATACTTTTATTTCACCATGTTGGTAAAGTCTTTGATAGTGTCAAGTGGGTCATATTGCCTTCCAAGGAATTTAGGTAATTGCAGAGAGAACATAATCTTTATTTCTTTAAATGCATGGCCCAGATCATGTAATGCAAATGCTCCATACTGTAAAGGGAATGTAGGACAAATGGCCTTTTTTGCTTCCTTTAATGTTTTTCTCATCCCTCCCTCACTAGCTATTTGATAGGCTATCTCTCTAGCCATCAATTTGTCTGGAACATAATATGGGAGGACATGGGGGGAGGTAATGCTGCCAAATACCTTGATATACATAAATGTCTCCTCCCCAAACCATCTGGCCACTGGGAGGATATCTACCTCGACTTCTTTGGAAAACCTGAGGGCATCTCGGTTATAAAGTCGTTTGTGGATAGGGAGCATAACTCTATGACAAATTTTGAAAAATGCGGTTGAAAGTGAGAATCCCACATGTCTTTCTGGTATATGTGAATGGGAAGTGGATTCTGGATAGTCCACTTCCATCCCATGATAGGAAATTTTGAACCAAAACAAATTGCATCCATTACATAGGCATTCATCAAAACTGGGGGGTAGACCCTTGAAGCAACAATTCTTTTTCTTCTATACTCCATTATTGTTCTTGCTAAATTATCACACAAAATTTGTGCTCAATTCATTACAGTTGCATTTAAAAATGCATCTATTAATGGCAGCCATTTTGGGGGGAATTTAGTACTATCGGATTTTCCAAATAGTCTACATAGCATGGCCTACAAAACTATGAGGGGGACAAATAGACGCAGTAGTGTACATAACGTTCTTGTCTTTCTTGAATTCTCCCTCATTATTTGACCAGGTTCGGGCACAGTCTGATGGGTCCCCATTTTCTTTGGCAAACTTCTCGACGAACTACTTGTTGTATATGACTTGTGGCTCTAGTAGGTGGTACATGAGTCGCAGGTTATCTAGCGTAAAAGATCCCATAACCTCTTGGCTTCTTGTCTTGAATTCTCTGTCTGAGATGTCGGCTTCATAAATAACCCATTTAACCATGTCTATGTAAGGGATTATCTTCGAACGTGCAGCTATGCGATGCAAAAATGAGCACGTTGTCTCAAACATGGAGGCGTTTGAAGAATCACGCACGTCAACTGTAACCTTTGTTTCCAAAATCCTTGGTTTCTCTTCCTCCAGTATATTATACATGGACTCCCACGTAGAGGTTCCTCCCTCTCTGTTGCATGTAGTATCCATAAATAGAGGAGTCATTTCTGAATTTTCAGAGATGACCGCCTTGCCTTTCTTCACCATAGCTCCCAACGATTTGCTTTATGGATTTTTCATGTAAGTGAATAAAAACAGTGATCGGATATACAAAGATGATAATGAACGTGAAATGAAATAATGTGGATAACCTGTAAAGGTGATAAAAGGAGTTTTATTCGAACACACGTAAGAAGATATCATATCACGTTAAATGGATTTTCACACATAAATGCATTTAACTCTTACTAAATTCCCACTAATCATTCGTTATCCCTTAGCTTTTATTTCTCATAAATGTCTGCATTGTAAATTGGGAAGAAAGCTTCTAGGGTGGCAATCCTTTGAATTGAAATAATAGCAATTTTGATATTTGTGAAGAAATATCACAGATCGCAATATCACATTATACATTTTCTCTTTTTTTACCCTCCCTTGCGTTTCTGCGAGATGTGAGCCGCTTGTTTATTGTCTTGAAACATATCTACTTGTCAGGTTTTTCTATGTAAAGACCCTTTTCAATAAGCGGCAGACCTAAACATTTTTTCGTAATGTATTGAAGGAGTGAGTCCGAGTCTTGATCACATTTCGCAATATCAACCGATGATAGGTTTGAGGTGTTCTTTTGAATGCTAGAAATGTGATGCGATAAAGGTTACGATGCCATCGCAATTTTGCATTTTTCTTGTTTCAAGATAACCTTTTAAGGTAGGCTCTTCATAAATAGCAATATGCGATGCCAGACTTGGTTTTGAAGAGAAAAGCTTAAGGACCTAGTTTATGTCAAAAATATGATCGTTTCAAGGTATAAAACATAGAGTCCTCTTTTAATAGTTTTTACTAGATTTGGTGGGTTAGCAAGTTCTTTCGATGATGCTTAATCATGCGATATGTGGGGAAGGAAAGCATTTAGTAGCTCTTTTGAAAAAAGGGGGTTTGATTGATATCTTGCTTTCTTCCAAAAATAAAAGAAATGCCTAAATGCTAAGTTTATTTTTGGATGGATTTTTAAAGGGTCCCCATTTAATAATGTAATATTAAATACTACTATTTTTGTTGAATAACACAACACAATCCAAAGTGATGGGTAAACCAATAACACGTTTCAGAAAGATTCATACATACATACACAGAAAAGTCCATAAATGCATGCGTAAGCAAAAAAATACATATATCATTTAGAGTAAACCAGATAGCATAGAATACATACAACAAATGCATGAAACATGTTGGCTTTGTTATATTAAGAAGTGTAAGTTCCAGTCATACAATACATCCATGTCCAACCACTAGTTCCGACAGCGGAACGTTACAGCGACAACCGCCTGCTCCTCCAAAGAGATGTACTAGCTCTGCATCGTGGAGAAGCCAAGGCTTGTTGCAATATTGTCCAAGCTTTCTCTAAGATAGTCCTATTAGAAGCTTGGCTGACCAAAAGCCTTTATAATGAGTTATGAGGTTTTATTTATAGCAAAGGGTGAGGTGACCCTTGACATTCCCATTTGTGACAGTTCATCTATCCTCATGACTCTTCATCTACTCTATGACTGTTACATCCAACTATCGACACTTGAACTTCCAATTACAAGATGTTACATTACAATGCACATGTGCCCATGTGAGACAAAATGGCTTGAGCAAGCCATGCAAGGCATTACTGACACTCGGTCCATTGTGGTGAGACCAACTCTTTGACATGCTTGTGATGGTGAAGGTGGTGAGCTAATGCCAAGCTTGGTCGTCCATGATGGTGTGCATGCGCTCCATGGTGACATCTTGCTGAAGCGAACTTTTGCCTCTGTTGCATTGGTATGGATCCTCCATCCAACTCGTCTGCTAGCATGCGAATGGTCTTCTTGGGTGTGGCCAAACCGGAAACACACTAATGCATAATGTCTATGTTTATTTTTCAGTGTGTGTCAGTGGTCATGTGCATCAACTATCAACTACATATTCAGCTCCAGTCGGACTTGCTTCTTGTCTTTGCTTCGGTGAGTGTGCCAAATGGGTTAGATCGCATGAATGCGCACAATGACATGCATGTCACTGAATTCCCTTGCATGAAATCAACAACAACACTCACGATGTCTACTACATGCCAGCTATCGGGATGGATCTATCACTTGTACGGGCACAATTTCATCTGTCTATGCATCTTGCACCCCCTGTTGTACCTGTTCCTCCTACAACTCATTCTCTCGTCTGTGCAGCACCTGTTCTTCCTTGAGTTGTTGCTTCATCACCTGCAACTCCTTCTCTATTCTTTTCTCTGCTCTCACACGATCGCCTTGTCGCGTCATCACCTCGTAGCCTCAATCTCTAAATTTTCTTTCATTACAAGTAGATCTGCTTGAGCTTGCAACTTTGTTCCACCTCTGTGTTGTCAACAACCTTCCTTTTGCATTCGCCGCATGTGGGTGTGCTACCTTTTGCTACTGCTAATGGTGTTGATCGCTGTGATGATGATCATTGTGATGTTGTTGCCATCTTATCTTGATGTCCTTGTCTACGAACAACTTGACGTCTTCATAGGTAGGCAAGCTCATAGACACTTGTTTGGCTGCAACTCACATTGTGCTCTCAACAATGTCCTTTGACCCTGCTCTCCTAAAGGCCATTGTATTTGTGCTGCTGAGAGGCAGATGAACACTTGCGATACCTAGAGACATGGAAACACTCATGGCAAGAAATCTGTCAGTCGAAAACCAAAATGAACTTGAGAACTGACTTACAACATCCCTCTGTGACTGATCATGAAGGTTGCGCAATTTTCACTGTGAGGTCAGGAGATTGACTGCCAAAACTGCACAAGGCACAGTCTGGGCTGTCAAGAGGCTGACTAACTGCTGGAACTGTACAATGCACAGTCCAGCCTAGCTTGCTAAGGACTGAAACTGCACAATGTGCAATTTCAATCAGCAGTGACATGCAACCAGCGAACTGCATTGCGCAGTTTTTGGGGCCATTGAGACACTGCCTCCAAGAATTGCATAATGCAAGCCTGGAGGGAAGGCAGAGCCTTCGCTTCCGGAAATGTGTAGTGCTAGCCGAACAAGGCACGGTCCGAGCCAAGGCAGCCCAGTGCGGTCGATGGGTGACTGACAACATAAGAATTGTGAATGCATGATGAGATGAGTGCAAACAAGAGTAAATGATCATTCATGCAAACAACAAGTGCAAGATTTAAGAAACAGGAAGGCATGCATGTGTTTGAAGCGAGTCGTCGCAACGACGACCGTTTGTGCAAAAACAATTTCATGCATGAGACAATAGTGAGATGTTAACAAAAATTGAAACGGTGCTAGTATAAACTAGTGCATATCAAAAAAACAGCAAGCGCTCATTGAAATCAAACAGACAACATTCATACGAAACAAAACACAAAAAGCGCCAGAAACTCAGCGCGAGACATGAACAACGGGCTTACCCCAAGATAATTGAGCTGAATGTGCCGATGACTCCTTGATGCAATGTGGGATGCCAGGGTTGCAAGGTCAATGTGAGGAATGAGCTCTGCAGCATCTAGTTGATGATTTTTTATAAGATCGAGGTTGTGACAGGATGCCACAAATATAGAAAAAGCGACACTTGGTGGGAGGTTTCTGAGATGATCCTTGCATGTAACCTCCAGCTGCTAAAAAATAGATCCTTGAATCAAGGGATGCCTTTGCATGCTGCCTTGGGAGGATCAGCCCATGCATGAAAATCAGTTTTGCTCGGTCTTGGAGGGAACCGGTCAACTCAACTGCACATGCAACAGTCTACTCAGCTAGGAGGAAAAAATGTGTATTTCTGGGAAGGAGCTAGGTTGACTGCCAAGGGAGATTGCGCAATTTCTGGGCACAACAGCTGACTAGTACCCAAAATTGTGCAATTTTTGCACTGAGCAACCCTGCTGAGAGGAATTGCGCAATTTTCTCATAGAACAGTGACAGGCAGAATTGCGCAATTCTGGAGCCCATCAAGCTGCCAGACAAAATTGTGCAATTTCTGGAGGGAAGGCTGGTTGCCTTCCAGAATTACACAATTTCTTGAGGGAGTTGCTCAGCCTACAACTGGACCAAGTCTGATGAAACAACCTGTGAGGGGGATGCAACAAACTTTGATGGACAGGTTGTCATTCTGCAAGAAAACCACTAAAGCTTGTGTACTTGATAAGACAAGACATGTTGTGAAAGTTTGGTGGGGAGGCTCCAAAACGAAGCTAAGGCAAAATTTTGGAGGGTGGTTGTAGCCGCTACAACAGAGCCTTAGGATTTGTCATTAAGGTCAAATAATTAATGTCATATATGAAAAGCTCTTCTTGAGCATATGTAAAAAGTATATGAGTCAATCTAGTGTCTAGAATTCCCTCCAAAAGTCAAGCACAATCCTCTTGACTTGATGTCGGCTTGCAATATGAAGAAAAGAACTTATGTCGGCTCACACCAATGTCACACCTATTCGGATGATCAAGTCGACTTAATATATGGTTCAATCACTATATAAAGGAGGCTAAGCTCCTCACATAAAGACAAAGAACAAACTTAGGATATCTCTGAATTTTAGAAGAGGGAAAAGAGACTCGGGGTGACACCGTCTCAGTGTTGAGGAGAGTTCACTGTTCATAAGAAGACTATGTTTCAGATCAAGTTTTGTTTAGAAAAAGAATCCTCGGTACTGCCATAGTAAGAAGGACCCAGTGCTAACCACGCTTAAGTCATAGTCTCAATGATGTTACAATTCTGACATGATTATAGTACAGTGATAAGGTACTTAATGTTATTACAGTGATGGATTTCAGAGCTCTCTCATTGCTATCACAGCGAAGGTCTCTAGTGATGTAGTCTCAACAGTGGAAGAGGATTCTAGAAGACATAAGTAGAAGATGATTTATGTCTTGATCATGGATTGGCTAATAGGTCAAGGGTCTTGATCTTGTTATTCGTCAATTGGAATCTCTATAAGAAGAAATTGTGCGGGTTTTCCTCTCAAAGAGTGAGAGGTTTTGGCCCTAGCTCATAGTCTACATGTTATGTCTCTTGTCTATTTATGTTCTTGCAGTGGTTACTGTTTGATGAATAAGAACACCAAGAATCTAACATAAATAATATCCTAACCTAATAATGTAAAAATCATTCACAAGCAGTGACCAAATAAGAGAAATCATCTAATACTAATGCCCTATATTTCTCAACATGGTATCAGAGCTAAGGTGTTGAAGTCAAAGGAAGGGCATCTAATCAAAGAAACATTCAAGGATCGAGTTTCAAGAAGGTTATCAAAGCAAAAGATCAAGAGCTACATTGAAGAATAAAACCCTAGATCGAAGAAGCAATCTACAACAACAAAAGTTTTGGATCCTCTAGTCATCATCAAGTTATCCACAAAGCAAGGCAGCTCAAAGAACTTTAAAGATGAAGATCACATCATCTTGAAGAAAGTCAAAACCCTAGAAGCAAATCTAATTTGCACTCATTCACTACCAAAGAATCGAAGGCTATAAGGAAGCATCTTCAAAGCAAGGATCTTTGTCCTTATCCTTGAAAAAGATCATCCGAGGAAGCAACAAATCATCCTCATCAAAAGGAGAAACCTTTTCTTTTGAAGAAAGGATTTTTCCTTTGGAAGAACATCATCCAAGAGGGAGCACTGACACATCTTCAACCATCATCAAAATGATCAAGATGAAGATTTCATCTCCACTTGTCAAGTAAGTATCTTTCATTCTTTAAATAAATTTGGTAAAATGGCTTTGTGTTTGCAAGGAGATCTATAAAATGGCTAGTTCATTGAAACACCTTGCATGAAAAGGAGGATAGAAATAGTCCTCGAACAAAGTGAACTCATTGAACACATCAATGAAAAATGTCTCCTCTAAATTTATGGAAAATGATTCTTATGAAAGGTCCCCTCACATAGCAATATTGGAGAAATCAAAGAGATGTGATAAACTCGTAAGAACATTCTCTGAAGAAGCAGGTCACATGACTTAGATCTGATCTACACAAAATTGAAGATATTAAAGAATGAAGGGATATCTTCATAAGATCTCATCTATGAGATCTAGGAGAGATGATAAGAAGATGATCATCATTGATCTAAAATGCACTAACTGAGATCAAGGTAACAAATATCCATGGGGTTAAGAAAGTTACTTCATTCGACAAACTTGTGATTTCTATGCAACATAGAAGAAGACAAGTTGAGGGCAAAGGTGTTAAAGGTTAAGGAATCAAACATTTGCAAGAAGGAAAGGAAGTTTGGAAAATTCTGGTCCTCCCGAAAGAAAGAAGAGCATAGTTGAGATTCAACGCTATGGAAGCAATGACTAAGGACTTTACAGGAAATATTGTCCTAACACGATAATATCAAAAGAAAGAAAAGAATCCCATATCACCGAAGAAGTGGAGGAAGTTGAAAATAAGAAGTCCAAGAAAAGAGGAAGTAAGAGATCTCTAGGTCTGAGATAGTCTCCCTCTCACAGGGGCTTGACATAGCTTCTAAATCTTATGTTATAGAATATGGCTATAATAAATAATAAGATGTTGCATGGCATCAAGGAAGCATTAGAAACAAAATCTCGTGACATCATCATAAGAAACATGAAGGATGTCTGATAGTCAACTTTGAATGATATTGCTCTTGGTGACCTCATTGAAAGATCAACGAAAGAAGTCATCCAGGACAAGTCTCATCATATATCAGTTAAAAGGGAAACATTTGTTGAATAAGGATATGTGAGATGGAATCCTCATTGAAGGATTCACCGATCTAGAGAGGAAGAAAGTGTTTCATCAAAAACTCCAATTTGTGGAGTTCATGGGATGATGGTATGATGACATGAGAGATGAAGTAGATCAAGGGGTTGAAGATCTTTTCAATCAAGGAAGTTGTTGAAAGAAGCCTAGATGACCTAAAGGTAGATGAGGTATTTATGCTTGATTTTAATATTATAATGTCATGTCGTATGGTTGAAGGTAACATGGATCGTTACTTCTATCTTAAGAATCATGATCAAGGTAAAAGGATCTCCTCATCTAAAAGGATGCAGGAAGGCATAAGCCACACTTGATGAAATCCACATAATATGTTCTCATATGAATCGTGAGGAAGCTGACTACAATCAAGGAACTCTAATTGGAAGTTCGTGGGAATGTAGTGTGTAAGAAAATATAGGAAGAGTTCGTGATAATATGCAACGATGGTAGAAGGCATTCAACATCCAAAGTCTAAGAAGATGTGACTAGAACATCTCCTGAAAAGATGTGAAGACTCTGACGGAAGTCAAAAAAAAAGAAAAAAACCCTTGATAAATAATATATGTGGAAGATGTGTCATGAAACCAACTCACAAAAAGATAGAAAAGGTAGATCAACAACTTCAAAATCATCCTCTTCGAGGGGGCAACCTCTTTTACATTACACAAATGAACAATTCTTGGATGATACAAATGACAAAACCTTCTTTCTATATATAGGAGTCTAAGGGGTCACAATATAATCAAAGTCGACATAACAATAATAATATAAAGGCACAACAATAACAATAGTGGGCTTTTATGGGTCACAATAATAACAATAGGGGCACAATAATAACAATAAGGGCTACAATGACAATAGTAATGGAGGAATCACTCGTATTATAGGAACCTAACATGCCCGTCTCCTTCAAAAAAATGTTGTCCTCAACACTTAAGTAGTTCTGGATGCTTCTGTATAAGATTCCCATCCTCCCATGTGGAATATTCAGTGGGTAAGTTCTTCCACTTGATGAAATACTCCGAAATTGATCGATTTCGTAGCTATCGAGTTCTTGTTTTTGTGACTGCTTCAGGTTCCAATATGATTTTTCCTTCCTCGTCAAGTTCTGGAAATATTGTTTAAAATTGGAGCTTGTCACCCATAACTTTCTTTAAACATGAAACATGGAAAACTGGGTGCACTCGGGAAATTGTACAAAGCTCCAATTTGTATGCCATAGTACTGTTACACAGTAATTTGTCACCGTCCCTGTTACCCCTTCTCCTGCACCTTGGAGGACTTATTTCGAGACCTCTAAGAAGTGACATAACCTGAAAACACCTGCATTGTATCCCCTTGAGTATGTACTTCATATGCTCTGAAGACACCTTCTACAAAATACCCATAAAAATAGCCCTTTCTCCATTGGCGTTGTTCCACAGTGTATCACTCGCACTAATGGGAGAAATCCTCCAAAGAGGGCGCACCATCTGGCGCTCTGTCTCAGGGTCGCACTCGCGCCAACCCAATTGGGTAAAGTTTTTAACAAACCAACTTGCGAAGGTTCTTCCTAACCTATTCATGAACTGATTCCAGTTTGAGTTAGTTCAGTTGGACTTCGAATCTCCATAGAAGGGAAGTAATTCTCCATCTCTCATGGAAGCTTCCTAATGATAAGGCCAATCCCATGAATCTTGTGGATGATCCTATCTCCTTCTCCTCTTTCTATATAAGCTTGTCCTTTTGCCTTTGACAAGCTAGTTAGTAATTCTACTCTTCAAGCTCCAAATTCTAAGTCCCAAAATCTGAGAATTGCTAAGCTCACGCTACAAGAGGCCTTCTTCATCCCCATAAGGCTACATCTTTAATGAGGAGATTCTTGTCCAAGTAATCAAGGAGAGAGAGGCTTGTTCCCTATTCCCAACAAGATTTGCAAGGCATGTGTTGCTAATCACCCAGCCAAAGGAGGATTTGACGTCAGAACTTGGTTGTATTCTTTTTTGTTTATTAATAATAATGGATGACTATCATTATGGTTCCACTCTTATTGTCTTTATGATGATGTTTGAGTTATATCCTTTCTGATTGATATATAGTTGCATCTCTTGGATTTTATGCTTGTATTTGTGTCGTTCTTTGCGTATGCAGGTGTCCGTTCACGAGGATCGTGGGGATTGTGACCAGCTGGAGCGAAATAACGGGAGCGACGACTCTTCTACAACTACTAGCGTTGGATTCGAGGTAGGCCCTAATCATCATTCTTTAGTTTGCAATTAGGAACCTGCGTGTTAGCGTTGTTTGATTGTTGCTAGACCCCATTTAGGCTAGTGGGATCTCCTCTGTCTGCAGAGGGGATTTACCTACACAACAATTTAGCGACTCCGCTGGGAAGTTGGTTTTTGCCTTTTTGTTTGTTTTGTCTTGTTGTTTGATTTGTAAACTTTAGACGGAGCCTGAAGTACAGCCAGATAGCCTTCGAAACGCTATTGCTCTGCATTAGCAAAGTAGATCAATGCCACTTCAATCCATCTCCGGTTTGGTTTACGAACTGAACGGCTTGGAGCTCGCTTTATTTCTTGGTTGTTTCTTGGTTTCTCCTGCTTGGTTAGCCTTCTGGGTTGAATCCTTGTGTTGCTTCTTGCCCCTTGGTGTACCTGGGTACTGTTGACTTAGCTTTGGCTCGTTTGTTTTTTATTTTTCCATAGCAAACTCGGTTGGCGCTCTTTTATAGCGTTACAGTCGCGCCAATTGGCACCCGTTGCTCATATACAACCCGCGCCAATCCCTGAAAGGCACTAGTTGCAGCCTGACAGTCGCGCCAGGCCTGGGAACTTTTGAAGTTTGCTTTGTTGTGAGCCTCCTGAGCTTGGTTTTTGTTCTGGGTAACTTTTTTTCGACTACTTGGGTGTGTTGGAGTCTTGTTTGACTGGTTTTGAGTCTCTTTTTTGAGAAATTCTTAATTTGATTTCCTTTGGTCATTACTTGGAGGTTTGTCTCAGTCTTTTCACAATTTTGCATCTTTTTGCTTCTGTTTTTAATCGCCTTTGAGTGTTTTTATTTTTTGATCTTTGGAACTCTCACTCATTTTCTTGATTTGCACTTGACTGGTTCTTAGATTACATTAAAATCATCTTGTGTTTGAGAATTCTCTTGCATAGATCACACTTGCATAATTAGAATTCTCATTTTCAGAATATGAGTGAATTGTGCATAGATTACAATTGCATAAATTACCTTGTGGTCCAGTCGACTCTTTGATTACTCCCTTGCACTTGTTTGGTGGTTGTAAATCATTTTCTTGCGTTATTTGGGTGACTTGCTTTGTCTTCACTTGAATTCCGCTTCGTTTCACTTTGAGCCTAGATTACACGGCTCATTGGTGTCTTTGGGATTTTTCTTGTTCTTTGGAGGTTTGCTTTGTGATTTAGGGAACTGAATGTGCTTGTATTGAATAGAATTTGTTTTTTGTCATTTCTCAAAGTTGTTTAGTGCATTTTGCCATCATCAAAAGGAAAAATCGCTTTTGCTTTGTATTAGTTAATGAGAATTAGAACTTTTCATTTTGATTAGTGATTAGTGATCTTAAAGAAAAGTTTGTTAATTTACATTAGTTGCATTAAGGGAAGTTCTTTGTTGTTTTGTGATCACTTCGTTTGCATGAAAGCTCTTGAACTCTCTCGTAACTAGCATTCATCGAACGAAATGACATATTTTGGCATATAGTTTGCATTTAGGGAATTTTGAGAGATTACATACGATAGGACCTAAAAACTGAAACCTAACACAAGATCAACTTTAAAATAAACCGAATGAATCTAACAACACATTGGAACATAACGCTCACATTCTAGAGGTCTAGGCTAGAGACGTGCTCTGGCGTCGTTAAACCTAGTCACTTTTGTTTCCGCTCAAGGTTGGGTGATTCCTCCTTCTATGACTCAATAGTGGTCTAGTACGGATTTGTGCTCCCATGTACCGTCGAGTATATGGGCAGACCCCACTAGGTTATCATCCTTTATCCATAGGAAGTCGTGTCTGCCGCCTTATGACCCGTAACGCACCGAACGCAGCATTCAGAAAGATTGACTGTCGTACGGAAAGTCCTTGGTTTTCATATGATTGCCAAGGTGTATATGCAGTTTTACGGATTGTCTGGTAAACCTTTTGCCTAGTTCTCCATAGTAGTCACTTTTGATCCTTTTCAGACTCCCTAAAAGAAAAGGCTCATCTGAGCACTTGTCACTTCAGGCTCACTAAACATTCGAAGGCGACTAGAGTCATCTTTTTGTCATTTTCTCGACTCTTTAAAGATGAAAAGGTCAAGTTATGTCCTTGTGTCTTAAAATTTATTCGGCCGCGATCACACGCCCTATTAGATTTTGTTGGTTGGCCATTTGATTGTGTGTCTTGGCTCTTTTTCAGCCCCGTGTGTGATTTTCAGTTTTGATGGCAACTTTTCCAGAGTTCACCAACCTAGGAATCCCCTCTGAAGGGAATCCTGGTCATTTTCCTCCTTTTGGAAACGTTGGTGCTCCTTACATGGCAACGTTGTCCCTTCCTGGGCTAACTGTTGGGTTGCCTATTTGGTTGTTTTTAACCTCTATGATCCCTAATGTCTCAAATACTAGTCAGTCGGTTCCTCCACCCGAACAACATCATGTTGATTCCAAGGTTGACCTCTCCCCTTCTTCGCCTGTTTCTACGTCCTCATCTTCTACTTCGCCTGGTGAAAGTCTGGATTCAAGTAACCAAGTGGTTAAGAAGATGAAGAAGAAGAAGTCTCATAAGCGAGAGGTTAAAAATGCCGCTACTCCTCGGAGTACATCTCAGGTCGGGCCACCTTTTGCTCCTCCACGGAAGGTCAAGTATCCTTGTAAATTGTGCAAGGATCACCATCTTCTTCGTGATTGTCCTAGCATTCCCAGGATCTTAGAAATATGGTCTCACGACCTGGCATTGTCTTTTGAAACTCATGGCGATGCTACCCTACCAACTGGAAATGGTAAGAAGAACGGGAAGATTTGATTCCCCTGTAGACTATATGAAGGCAACCATCCCCTTCACCTTTGTCCGCTCATGGATAAAGCTTCCGCTGTTTTGGAAAACCTTACAGCTTCTTCACCTCAACTCCCCATTGGTTATCAAAGGATCTCTTCAGATCCTCCCCCTGTCGACAAAGAGATTGATTTAGATCCTTCTCTTGTCCATCCTCCTCTTTCCGAACCTAGCTGTGCTAAGCCTGTTCAGGACCAACCATTGGTCGGAGAGAGTGTCAACTTGGGTTCACCACCCGTCGATCACTCTGTTTCGGAAGAGTATCATGGCCATGTTCTTCTCGTCTTCGTCAGATTCTCCTAAGTCCGAAGACGACCCTCCTATCCCAGTTGATCCAGGGAGTCCTTCTTCGGTACCTTTAGCGCAGGGGGGCAATCATACGATTCCCCCACCAAGTAGTTCAGTCATTTCCTTCGACTGGAGTCATTTGACCGCCTTCCGCCTTCCATCCCATGTGCCTTTCCAGATTATAGTACATGCCTCTAATACGGAAATACCTGGCACTGTCTTGGATGAGGGTGCATCTGTCAGTCTTATGCCTTCCACTACTTGGCAAGCTTTGGGCTCCCCACAGCTTGTGCCAGTTGTGCAGAATCTGATGGCGTTTGACGGAGGAACCAGTCAACCATTAGGGATCCTTCCAAAGTTGCCTATTACTTTGGGAGGAAAAACCGTCTGTATCGACGTATTGGTTACCCAAGGTGCTTTAGATTTTAGTCTTCTCCTTGGCCGTGACTATGTTTATGCCATGGGGGCCCTTGTTTCTTCACTTTTCCGTGTGGTTTGCTTTCCACACGACGGAAGAATCGTGATTATCGATCAATTATCGTTCTTTAGTCTCCCGGTGCCTCCTGTGCAGTTGCCATCCCCTCCTGGTTTTTATCCACCGGTTGTATCTGCCCCACCGCAGGTCAACTACGTGGCTACTTATCCCGTGCCTATATCCAGTGATGCTGTCGGCGTGCATAGTGTCCTGGGGGCATTGGGTCTTGACTTCCAAGATGTTATCCTTCCACTGGGAGTGGCACTCTTGGAAGCAACGACTTCCTGATGAGGTTTGTTCGGAGCATAGTTCGCTTTCCTATGTCAAGCTCCTTAAAAAATGAAACTAGGTCTAGTCGAGCATAGTTCCTGATCTTGTGTCAAGCTCGTTAAAAAATGAAACAAGGGTTATGAGGATAGTTCTTTTACTGTGTCAACCTCATTAAAAAATGAAACAACTCCCTTTCCCAATCGAGTCTTTTGATTAAGATCTCGTAAAATACAAGTAGAGTCTTTCCAAGATCTCGAAAGTGAACCTTCATTCCATCCACTTTGTTGAATGCAATGAAGCTTGGGGGGCATGTACCTCGTTTTGCGTCATTATGCTGGGGGTATGCGAACTTATAACAAGCATAGTTTATCTTGTGTAAACATGAAACCGAATCCAAGGCAGAGTTCTCCATGGTTCAAGCTTGTGTAAAAATGAACCCATACCCGATGTACATCTCGTGATTGTTGTCTTTATCCGCTAAATTATGTTATATGAGCCTTGGTTGTTTTCATCCCATCGCCACCATCTCTTTGGCCGATCATATGCTTTCACTTGCTTGTTTTCCTTTCCTGAGGGACCGCAGTTAAGAGTGGTTTTGTTAGCCAGCCTCTTGACCATTACATGTTTTGAGCAGTTCCACCATTGTCGGAACCTGTTGCTACCCTTTATACCACTCGTTCCTCTAGGACGAATCACCTTTAGGCTCTTTTCTGACTCGTAAAATATGAAAAGATTGTAGAGTATTTTTTCCCTTTTTGACTCGTTAAAGAGAATAAAAATGGAGGTCTTCTTTCAGCTCTTTTCTGACCATTTAAAGATGAAAAGATTGCCGAGTTATTCCTCTTGACTCGTTAAACGTAAATAAGAGGCGGTCGCCTTTAAGATCTTTTCTGACCGTGTAAAGATGAAAAGATCATCGGGCCCTTGTCGTTTTAGGCTAGTTAACGATTACGAAACGACGTGATTTCGGTTGTTTTTTTACTTTTTCAGGTCGAAGTCACTAATCATGAAAAGTACTCCTCGATCGTAATGGTCGGGCGGTTCTTTCGAGCATTGTTTTATACTTTTTCAGGCTCGAGAGACAAAACTTTACGAAAAAGGATGCCCCTGGAGTTTATTTTTCTGATGTCTTTTCAAACTCTCTAAACATGAAAAGGCGCCGAGTTCTTCCTTCGTTAGACTCGTTAAAACTTAATGACATCAGGTTTCGTCGAGATGACGCTTCACAAGCATATGCTATCCCCGTCAAGCTTGTCATCCAAAAATAACTGGGGTACTCGCCAGAAATGGTGGGGAAAAAGGAACCACAATTGTTGTCGTGTCGGCAGTATGTCGCTCTTGAACATGGCACTTGTCTGCATTCGTGTCTGGGTGGGCACATCTCATCTTGTTTTTACACTTACCTCCGTGGGTTTGGGTTATCCTGTTTGACCTCTCATCTGCTCATTGCCCTGTCACCATGACCCTTGATCATTTTATGTAAAATACTGCCAAATCCACTGTCGTGCTGCCGATATGTTCAAGAGAAGTTGACCTCTGCAGAATACTCAACCTCCCTCTGATACCTCACGCAAAACATCTTATCATTCTTTGTCTCATGTCGATGATGTGGGAAACATTATGGCTCACCTTCGATCAAGGTCACTTCCTGTCGACTTCAGCTCATTATCCATGAAGTTGACTTAGAGACTCCCTTCAGGTGCCTTGGAGCTTGCATGCCTCAATGGCAGGTTCTTCGTGTTCGACGCGAGGTTTTCATCATTGGCCTCCGATTGAATGATTCTACGGGTGTTCGACGCCGGCTCACTGATTCGCACGTCGTAGATTGTACATTGAGGACCATTGTCATTATTGGTGGTACCTCTCACGTCTGTTAACAGTTTTCATCATTGACTGGTAATCAGACGATGTTCTTGCATGTTCGACTTCGACTCCCATATTCGCATGCTTGAACTTGTACTTTGTTCGGGTCGAGATGGAGCGCAAGACCCTGGATTTTGTCCGTTGAGATCCAGGTTGCGATTTTGTGGATTATCATGATCATTACATGACTCATTTGCTGGATGGCTGCGACCATGCCTGAGTCTCTTTATCGATCCTGACTGGATGGTTGCGTCCATACCTTGGATCCAGATTTTTATGTACTCTGCTATGGATGGTTGCACCCATACCGCATATATCATGTACTTGAGATATCAGTTGTACTTCGTGCAGGTTCTCCAGCGGCCGTGTTTTTAGTTGACCATGTTCTTGTAAACCATTTCACCCCTCTCTCTCTCAGGCCTCATGCTTTAGGGGGCATATGTTACACAGTAATTTGTCACCGTCCCTATTACCCCTTCTCTTGCACCTTGGAGGACTTATTTCAGGACCTGTGAGAAGTGACATAACCTGAAAACACCTGCATTGTATCCCCTTGAGTATGTACTTCATATGCCCTGAAGACACCTTCTGCAAAATACCCATAAAAATAGCCTTTTTTCCATTGGCGTCGTTCCTCAGTGTGTCACTCGCACCAATGGGGGAAATCCTCCAAAGAGGGAGCGCCAGCTGGCGCTCTATCTCAGAGTCGCACTAGCGCCAACCCATTTGGGTAAAGTTTTTAACAAACCAACTTGTGAAGGTTCTTCCTAACCTATTCATGAACTGATTCCAGTTTGAGTTAGTTCAGTTGGGCTTCGAATCTCCATGGAAGGGAAGTAGTTCTCCACCTCTCATGGAAGCTTCCTAATGATAAGGACAATTCCATGAATCTTGTGGTTGATCTGATCTCCTTCTCCTCTCTCTATATAAGCTTGTCCCTTTTCCTTTGACAAGCTAGTTAGTAATTCTACTTTTCAAGCTCCAAATTCTAAGTCCCAAAGTCTGAGAATTGCTAAGCTCATGCTACAAGAGGCCTTGTTCATCCCCATAAGGCTATATCTTTAAGGAGGAAATCCATGTCCAAGTAACCAAGGAGAGAGAGGCTTGTTTCCCATCCCCTACAAGCTTTGCAAGGCATGTGTTATTGATCACCCAGCCAAAGGAGGATTTGACGTCAGAACTTGGTTGTATTCTCTTTTGTTTATCAATAATAATAGACGACTATCATTAGGGTTCCACTCTTATTGTCTTTATCAGGATGTTTGAGTTGTATCCTTTCTGACTGATACATAGTTGCATTTCTTGGATTTTATGCTTGTATTTGTCTTGTTCTTTGCATGTGCAGGTGTCTGTTCACGAGGATCATGAGGATTGTGACCGGCTAAAGCGAAAGAACAGGAGTGACGACTCTTCTACCAATACTTGCATTGGATTCGAGGTAGGCCTTCATCATCGGTCTTTACTTTGCAATTAGGAATCTGCGTGTTAGCGTTGTTTGATTGTTGCTAGACCCCATTTAGGCTATTGGGATCACCTCTGTCCGCAGAGGGGATTTACCTGTACAAAAATTTGGCGACTCCGCTGGGGAGTTGGCTTTTGCCTTGTTGTTTGTCGTGTCTTGTTGTTTGATTTGTAAACTTTGGACGGAGCCTGAAGTTTGGCCAGATAGCCTTCGAAACGCTATTGCTTTGTATTAGCGAAGTATATCAACACTACTTCAGTCCATCTCCGGTTTGGTTTACAAACCGAACGGCTTGGAACTTGCCTTGTTTCTTGGCTATTTCCTTGGCTTCTCCTGCTTGTTTAGCTTTCTGGGTTGAATGCCTGTGTTGCTTCTTGCCTCTTGGTGTACGTAGGTATTGTTGATTTGGCCTTGGCTCTTTTTTTTTTATTTTTCCATAGCAAACTCGGCTAGCGCTAGTTTATAGCGTGACATTCGTGCCAGTTGGCGCAAGTTGCACATTTACAACCCGCGCCAATTCCTGAAAGGTGCTTATTGCAGCCTGACAGTCACGCCAAGTCTGTAAACTTTTGAATTTTGCTTGGTTGTGAACATTTTGAGCTTGGGTTTTGTCCTAAGTACTCTTTTCAGACTACTTGAGTGTGTTGGAGTGTGATTTGACAGGCTTTGATCGTTACCCTTTGGGTGTTTGCTTTTTTCTAGCAATTTCGCATTCTTAGCCCTAGGGCATCTAGTGGCCTTGTGAATCAAGCCTTCCTCAGGTGTTTTGATCTTTTTATGGTCTAGTCGACTCTTTTTCTTGCTCCCTTACACTTGTTTGGTAGTTGTGAATCCTTTTTGTTGCGTTATTTGGGTGACTTGCTTTGTCTTCACTCGAATTCCGCTTCATCTCACTTTGACCCTAGATCACACGGCTCATTGTTGTCTTTGGAATCTTTTTGGTTCTTTGGATGTTTGATTTGTGATCTGAGGAACTAAATGTGCTTGTATTGGATAGAATTTGCTTGTGTTATTTCTCAAAACTTCTTTAGTGCATTTTTCCATCATCGAAAAGAAAAATCTCTTTTGCTTTAAATTAGTTAATGAAAATTAGAACTTTTCATTTCGATTAGTCATTTAATGATATTAAAGAAAAGTTTATTGATTTGCATTAGCTGCATTAGGGAAGCTTTTTGTTATTTTGTGATCGTTTCATTTGAATGAAAGCTCTCCAACTCTCTTGTAATTAGCATTCATCGAATGAAATGACATGTTTTGGCATATAGATTGCATTTAGGGATTTTGAGAGATTACATACGGTAGGACCTGAAAACTGAAACTTAACACAAGATCAACTTTAAAATAAATCGAATGAATCTAAAAACGCATTGGAACATAACGCTCACATTCTAGAGGTCTAGGCTAGAGACGTGCTCCGGCGTCGTTAAACCTAGTCACTTTTGTTTCCACTTAAGGTTGGGTGATTCCTCCTTTCGTGACTCAACTGTGGTCTAGTACGGACTTGTGCTCCCACATACCGTCGAGTATATATGGGGAGACTCCACTAGGTTATCATCATTGATCCATAGGAATCCGTGTCTACCGCCTTACAGCCCGTAACGCATCGAACACAGCATTTGGGAAGATTGACTGTCATATGGAAAGTCCTTGGTTTTCATATGATTGCTAAGGTGTATATGCAGTTTTGCGGATTGTCTGGTAAACCCGTTACCTAGTTTCTCCAGAGTAGTCACTTTTTGATCCTTTTCGGACTCCTTAGAAAAGGCTCACTTGAGCATTTGTCACTTCGGGCTCACTAAATATTCGAAGGCGACTAGAGTCATCTTTTTGTCCTTTTCTCGACTCTTAAAAAATGAAAAGGTCAAGTTGTGTCCTAATGTCTTAAAATTTATTCGACCACGATCGCATTTACCTTTTTAGATCT
Organism: Pinus taeda; assembly: GCA_000404065.3. NCBI lineage: Eukaryota > Viridiplantae > Streptophyta > Pinopsida > Pinales > Pinaceae > Pinus > Pinus taeda. Next base: position 158,435 of record APFE030018312.1, read on the forward strand.
TGTTTTCGTTAGTTTTGAGTAGGGTCTTTCCTCGTTAGCTTGTCTAGGATTTTTTAAATTCAATCATCTTGGCAGATCCATAGATCATGTCTCCCGTCCCTAGTGGCCAAGGGTCTCCTTCTTCTGCTACTCCTGAGACACCGGTTTGTGGTGACACTTTTCCTATTATTCCAAGTGTCCAACCGTTGAGCTCTCGTGCCCCAGAAGACAAGCTTCACGATCTGTTTTGGAACCCTGTTTGGGAACCTTACGAAGAGGATTTTCCCTCTACTCCTACTAGTGTTTCGACCCCAATGGCTTCCTCTGATATGGAGGACACATCTCCTGTAGCGAGTGAAACACCTGTTGTGTCAAGCATTGAGACTCCTATCCCAGCCACATCCCCGGTCATATCTACGCCCTACACTGTCACCCCTCTCGGTGTTACAGTGCCTTTACACTATAGGGCTCTGATGGATGCCATGGGCTCTAGGAACTCCTCTTCAGGTACCATGTGGGATCATAACATCATTCCCACTACGGGATCTTTTGTTTCCCAAGTTCACAATACCATTGTCACGTCAGTTCCAACCAATCCGACCGTTCGTGTCGCATCTTCGACTCCGGTTGCTAGTGTCGTTAGGGCATCTTCGCTCGTAACTACTGTTGCCGGCCCATCCCGCGGTGCAGTACATAGTGGTCAGTCAGCACATACAACCAGATTTTTTAGTGCCCCACCTTCTTCTGGTGCCATTCCAGCAGGGGGGGCATATTCTCAATACTTGCATGTTGTCTAGAATTTAGGCGCGCAAGGCCCTTATTATGACCCTATCGGTCATCATTTGTATACCTCCTTGCCAACTGAGCCTGCTGTTAAGGTTTCAGTTCCGTTGAATGTCGCTTGGGGTACCACCGGTTATGGTGGTGGCCAATTCCGTCTGGATCAAGGGCAGCTGAACTAAGGACCATCATACCAAGGTCAGTCATCCTACAGGTAGCCTAATTATGGGCAGCAGTATTATGACCAAACCTATCCAGGGCAACCTGGAGGCTCGCAAGGACAACCCTCCCAGGGAAAACCTTCGGCCTATGGTGGCCCGTCTTTTACCTATCTTGGGGAACCCTCTGGAAACCCGGGACAACCTTATGCTCAACAAGGACAACCTAGAGTCCAGCAGGGGTACCCTTCGGGTCAACCCTACGGGAATCCAAGACAACCTTACGCGCAACAAGGACATCCTGGAATCCAGCAAGGGTACCCTTATTGGCAGGGTGGTCAGCCTTACATGCAGCAAGGCCAGCCCACTGCTCAGCCTAGTCAGCCATCTGGTCCGCAAGGACAACCCTCGGTTGGACAAGGACAACCCTCGGTTGGACAAGGATAACCTAACACCCAGCAAGCTCAACCTTCTAGGCAAGTAGGTCCATCCCAAACTCAACCAGGGCAACCTTCCGGCCAGATGGCCCAACCTCAGTCTTCCCAAGGACATCCTTCTGGGCCTGCTCAACTGGGCATGCAGATGGTCCCTGCTTCTCAAGCTCAACCTGGTTTTCAGCCCCAGACTCAAACTGGTCTCCAGCCGCAAGGTGGGTTTCAATCCCAACCTTCTTACCAAGCACAACCTGGTTCCTAGGCTCAGTATGGAGCCTAGCAACTGTATGGATACCAGCAACCCTAGGGACAAACTCAGTTTGCCCCATATCAAAATTATCAACAGCCGCAGGTCGCTCCTTATCAAAATTACCAGCAACCAAATGCTGCTCCTGCAGGTCAATATGGTAACTAATGGGGCGCTGGGGGGGCAGATCTAGAATCAACCGTCTAGTTATGGATATAACCTTTATGGACAAAGTCCCTACGGACAGGGTCCTTCTGGGCCTGGTCCGTCTGGACAGAGTCAATGGGGGCAACCAGCAACTGGGTGGAACTCTGGCCCTACCTCATATCCACAACTGTAGATGTCCTTCAACCCTTAGCTACCATTCTTAGCAATGTTGGAACTGCCCGATGTGTCTAAATTAACCAATGATCCCATCTTGCATAATCCACAATGGCCGCCGGTTCCAACCAAGATACCCGGTGATTGTCCCAAATTTGACGGCAAAGCTGGAGAGGACCCCCAAGCCCATGTAATGACTTATCACCTTTGGTGTTCGTCGAATTCATGGCTTGACGATTCAATCCGGCTCCGCCTGTTCCAAAGGACTCTCACTGGCTCGACTGCTAAATGGTACATTGAATTGACCCGTGCATCTTTTCAAGATTTCAATTCACTGGCAATGGCATTCCTTACTCATTTTCAGTTACCCATTCGGTATGAGACGGGAACACATCTCCTTACGTCTCTCAAACAGGACACGGCCACGTACGTCTCTGATCATATACATGAATGGAAATGGCGTCGTCGGTTGATCAATTTCTGGATTCCTGATCAACTCCTCACCGATTGGTTCACGACTTCCTTTGTCCCTAAGATTGCACGGGACATTGTTATGGGAGCTTGTGTGACTGAAGAGCAAGCTATCGCGCGTGCTCAGTACTTAGACTTAGTTTATTCTCAGTCAGGTACTTTATATGAGTATTTTCCTAATGCCTTGACACACGGTACATCCAAATCTCCAGCAAAGCCATTTGTTGATGGGGTTATTGGCTCTGTGAATCCGTCATCAAAGAAATCATCCTCGAACCCTGGGAAGCAAAAATCGAATGCTTCAAACGAAAACACTTCTCAAGGTGGTTCTAATTCTGGGACTACTTCTGAGGTCAATGCCGTTCAGTCCACCACAGCGAACAAAGCCTCGAAAGGAAAGTAAAAGGGGAAAGCAAAGAACAAGTCTGAGCAATCCAAACAGGATTCCTCCAAACCTCCACCCAAGGAAGGAGCCAAGCGTAAACCGAAGTATCCTTGTCTTGTCAGTGATGAGGATCATTATACCAAAGACCGCCCTAGGCGGTCCGACGTCAGTCGTTTATTGAAAGGTGCTCCTGGGATTCCTGCAGTTCTGAAAGAACCTTTCCCCTCTCAACAGACTCAAATGGTGGCTGATCCATCTTCGTCTTCATCTCCCTTTGGTTCCCAAGTGTTCATGGCTAGAACCATTCCCGTTCATGTAACGACTCGAACAAAGGAGTATCCATCATCCGCCGGGAAGGAGCCTGAGGTCCCCTCAAGCACTCCTTCGTGCAGCTCTGGTCCACTCCAGATCGAGAGACCTAGTACTGAGACGCCCATCCGACCCCCTCCCAAAGGAGTACTTCGGAGATCATCTTACAACCCAAATGCTCGTACTGCCCAGCACTAAAACATCATTGAGGACTTAGCGCAAGCTTCGTCGGCTATGTCCGCTTTAGAAGTTCTCCAGAGCTGCCCCCCTCAGAGGAAGTCCCTACTATCGGCCATCGGTGGCATCAACCCGGCAGATTCGGATTTGATCACCTTTGATCTCGAGAGCCATGTCCCTAGGCTGCCTCATCAGATCGCCTTCCTCATACAAGTCATCATCAATTCGAAAACGATTCATCGTACAATTATTGATGAAGGCGCGTCAACATGCATCATGTCTGTTGCTTGTTGGAAAGCGATCAGGTCTCCGACTTTGAGCCAGTCTCCCATGAAGCTAGAAGCCTTCGATGGGAGAGAATCTCATCCATATGGTATCCTTCAATGATTGCCAATTACTTTGGAAGGGAAAACCGTTGAAGTGGAAGTTGAGGTTGTTGATGCAAATCTTACTTACAACCTCCTTCTGGGCCGGAGTTGGACATATGCCATGCGTGTCATGGCTTCGTCCCTCTTCCGTGTCATTCGTTTCCCTCACCAGGGGAAAATTTTCACGGTAGACCAGCTCTCCTTCTTCGCTTCTTCTTCTTAAGGCAATGTGTCTTTCGTAGAGAATACCTCCATCCCTTTCGAGAGTGTGGGAGCCGGGCTCTTCAAAGATCCCGCCCTCATGGGTGTTTTTTCACTCCCACCTCCAAACCTTGCCTCTATCAGTATGATTTCGGTTCGTTCTGATCCTTGGGTCCTTCCCCCCATCGACCAGATAGAATCGTGGGGCGACAAGATGCCGTGAGTCCCGCCGAACTCAACTACATCGAAATTGCTGCTGTATCGGCTCCTCTTGATGAATCTACTTCTTTAAGCGGAGCTCATGACTCATACGACTATTCCCCTTGGCTTGGAGAATGTGCCTCCTTCGATCCATTAAAGGAAATATTTCCTTCTGATGAAGCCATCATAGAGACAATGTCTCTCGAGGAACCTCAATGGTTCAATCTTCATCACCGTTCCTCGTTTCTCCCTACCCTTCGGGAAACATTGGCTTGTCTCGAGCGGTTTGCTCCGTGTCTCCCTTCACAACCTCTTCAAACACCTATTCAGGTCTATCAAGTATCTTCTGAAGGGAATTTGGGGAACATTTCGCAAACCCAACCTATCAACATCTCTATCAAACTAGGGGTTGTCGAGCACATTTACATAGGAGTCACTTGCACTCCTGAGGAAATTCAAATCTATATAGCTCTTTTTCGCGAATTCTGCAACGTCTTTGCATGGTCCTATGAAGAGATGCCCGGCATTGATCCAAGCATCGTAGTGCATGAGATGCCTACGTATCCAGGAGCTAAACCTGTTCATCAGCGTTTACGCCCTGTGCACCCCCGCAAGGCTGCAGCAATCAAAGCGGAAGTCGAAAACTTCTTAAAGCTGGTTTCATTTACCCTATCCCACTCACAGATTGGGTCTCTAACATTGTCCCTATGGATAAAAAAATAGGGTACTATTTGCGTCTGTGTCGATTATCGCGATATTAACCGAGCCTACCCAAAAGATAACTACCCCACACCTTTCATTAACCAGCTCATTGATGAGTGTGCTGGGAGTGAGATATATTCATTCATGGATGGTTTTTCTGGATACAACCAGATTAATACCGCGCCCGCCGATCAACACAAGACGACCTTTATCTGTCCGTGGGGTACTTTCACTTATAAAAATCTCCCTTTCGGTCTCAAGAATGTCGGCACCACTTTCCAATGCGCGATGTCTTATGCCTTTCATGATATCCAGCACATCGTGCAGCCTTATCTGGATGACCTTCCCGCTCATTCAACTAAGCGCCAACACCATCTGTCGCATCTTCGCGAAATTTTTCTCCGCTGTCGACACTACCATATTCGACTTAATCCACATAAATGTGTCTTCTGCGTGGAATCTTGTCGACTTCTCGAGTTTATCGTCTCTCGAGAGGGCATCCACTTGGATCCCCTTAAAGTCGAGGCAATTTTGAACCTTCCTCCCCCTGCTTCTTTGCGCCAACTGCAGAGCTTGCAGGGTAAAGCAAACTTCTTACAACGATTCATCCTGAATTATGTCGAGGTGGCAAAAGGTTTCACGTGGTTACTCAAGCGTGACTCCCCGTTTCGGTGGGATGCCATAGCTCAGGAGTCTTTTGAACATCTTAAAACTCTTCTATTTTCCGCCCCTTTGTTGTGGCCTCCCAATTACCATCGCGATTACACATTGTATCTGGTCGCTGCTGATACCACCATCGGCATGGTTCTGGTTCAGGATGACGATGATGGCACCGAACATGTTATTTATTACCTTAGCCGCAATTTTCTAGACATGGAGTCTCGATATGCTTATGTCGAGAAGTTGGCACTGACCGTTGTTTGTGCCGTTCAACGCTTCCGTCATTAAATCTTGTTGCGTACCATGACAGTGATCTCTGATTGCAACCCAATGACCTACATTTTGTCACGTCAGTTGCTAGGGGGCAAATACTCGAAGTCGATAGTCATCCTCCAAGAGTTCGACTTGGAATTTACTGCTGCCAAGTCTAAGAAATCGCTTGTCTTCGCTGAGCTGTTTTGTTCTCTGCCATCTACTGCTGCCTCCTCTCAGTTAGAGGATTCCATTCCAGACGAAACTCTCTTCCTCATCAGCACCCTCGATCCCTGGTATGGGGATATTATTGTCTACTTGTAGACATCCTCCTTCTTTCCCGAGACCTCTAAGGATGCTCGCCAACGTATCTGACATCAAGCCCAACCATATCGCATCGTTGGGGACACCCTGTACCGTCTTGGCATTGATTCTGTTCTTCGCCGATGCTTAAATTTCGAAGAAGCCGAGAGAGTTTTAAATGACTGCCACTCTGGTGCTTGTGGCGGTCACATGTTTGGATATGCCACTGTACAAAAAATCCTCCGTGATGGCTACTTTTGGCCCTCCATTTTCAAGGATTGCATTCTTGTCGTCTGTTCATGTCATGAGTGCCAAATTTACCAACGGAAGATGCGTGTACCCCCTGCTCCACTGCATGCCGTTGTAACTGTCGGTCCTTTTGCCAAATGGGGCATCGATTATATGACCTATATCCCTCGCTCGGCTAGGGGGCATGGGTACATCATCATTGTTGTTGATTATTTCACAAAATGGGCCGAGGCGATGCCTACATTGTCTGAAGACGGTCACACCGCGGCGCATTTTTTGTTCAACCATGTTATTTCACGGTTCGGAGTTCCCCAAGCCATCGTCACTGATCACGGAAAGCATTTTCGTAATCACAGGATGACTGAGTTAACAACCCAGTTGGGCCTAAGGCATGATAGTTCAACCCCGTACTATCCTCAGGCAAACGGTCAAGTGGAAGTCGTGAACAAGGTATTGGTCACGATGCTTCAACGAACTGTTGGCATCCATAAGTCCAATTGGCATTTGATGTTGTTCTCTGCTTTGTTGGCCTACCGCACCTCCGTGAAGGACGCCACCGGTTTCACTCCTTTTTAGATAGTTTACGGACTGGAGGCTACCCTTCCTATTGAGTGTGAGATTCCTTCATTAAAGATAGTCGTCAAATTGCTCCCTAATACTACTCCAGTAGAAGAGCGCCTTCTTTACTTAGAGCGGTTGGACGAGACTCGTCATCTAGCCTCCCTAGCTATTGAAGCACAGAAGAAGCGAGCGAAAACTCACTTCGACCATATTGTTCATCCCCGCTCTTTCATTGAGGAAGACTTAGTACTGCTCTATGATCAAGCTAATGATAAGCTAGGGGCAGGAAAATTCGAGCCTATGTGGCACGGACCCTACATTGTGAAAAGAGTTTTGCAAAAAGGGGCCTACGAGATTATTGATTACGAAGGGAATCCCCTGGATAAGCCCCGAAATGGGCTTTATTTGAAAAAATACTATGCATGAGTCCAGGCACTCTCTTTTTGTATATACGTGTGCTTTCAGCAAGTGTGTTGTGTGTGCATGTTTTCATATTTTTGTCTTGGTGTGTCGGCATGATTGTCGCTTATTGTGTCTTTTTGCTTCTTGGACAGATGTATAGATCGCCTTACGTTGGTTTCGCTGATGGTGCCTCCCGCAGTACACGTAACTTGTCATCTGCGGCATGGGTGATCTACGATCCTCATGGTGAGTTAGTAGACATTCAAGGGGTTTGTCTGGGTTGTACAACGAACAATGTCGCTGAATATAGTGTTGTGATTGAATTATTGGCTGAGGCAATTAACCTCGGCATTCGAACATTGGTTGTGAACTTGGACTCTCAGCTTGTCATCCACCAACTCAACGGGCGTTATTCCGTCAGAGATCATCGGATCTTAAGGTTGTATTTGCGAGTTAAGTTGTTAGAAAGGGATTTTGATTTCATTACTTATCAACATATTCCAAAATGACTTAATACGTTAACCGATGCATTAGCTAATTATGTATTGGACAGTCATTTGCATAACATGTAATTCAACATAACACAAGAAGCATAAAGTACAATAAACCGTAAAACATATGTATATATATATATATGTGTGTCCAAAATGTTTGCACTCTGTGCATCATCAAAAAATAATACATGTTTGTCTGAATACATCTGGAGACAACATGTCTCTCAAAAAAAATGCATAAGAAGAAAAACACCTAGATATCTAGTCTCGGTGGTGCTCATGGTAGCACGTCACCGCTCGCACTAAACGTCTCAGGAGCCGGTGGATGCGAGTTGGCACCCCCACCGTGTGCCTCTGGTACGCTAGCGGGACATCTGCTAGCCGAGCGTAATTTGGAATCCCTCGAGTGATAGCCTTGAGGTTCTGAAGAAGCTCTCCTCTGTCACCGCCCTCCTCCTAAGGATCCGCTCCTGCTACTATTGCTGCTGGGTGTCTCCTCGCAATGGGAGACATGCCAGCCGGACGCTCTAGGCCAACATTTGCATATGCATATAAAGGTCATTAGGACAAGCATGTATTAACAAAAAAAATCATAAAAACACAAAATCAAAAAATGAGATCATACCAATCTCCTCGTCCCAGTCCTCTCCCTCCGGCAGAGGGAGGTCAGGGTCTCCGGTGAAGTCTGTCCCCGCATACGGCCAGTCCTCCACCACAATCAGTTGGCGGCGAAGCCACCCGAAAAACTCTGGTCTAAAAGACATCTGCTGACCGCCACCACCCCTCGGCATCAGTGATGCCCATCGAGCCATCCTCGCCTCTCGAGGTGACGGGTCAGGAACAAAGGCCCCTTGGCCCTGGAAGCTTGGCACACGTTCCAAGAAGATCGTTACCAAGATGGAGCCATATCCGAACTGTTGCAGCTTGCCCTGCTTTGCCTTGGTCAGCTGCCTCTTCATATTGGTCGTCACTGCTGACACCCAATTGAAGACTGTCGGACGAAGGCACTCTGTCACGGGATCAGATGGTTCTTCGTAGCTTCATGGGGCGCATGTGCCCCCGCAGCTCGTGTGATGGTAAACAGCAATGCTCTAAGAGTCAAGTCCGGGACGATGGGGATATCCACCTTCGAGCTGCCCTACCCATATCTTGCACCTGGGAAAACTCGGGCCTTCACCTCCTCCATCTTCTCTCCAGATGGCCTGCTACAGGTTAGTCGAGGTACCGTCCCCCGTCATGACAATCCAGTGAGGAAATAGACATTAGATACGTCTAACTCCAACACTTGGTCCCATATTCGGAACACCTGTTCCTGTACGTCCCACAAGTTGACCAAATATTGTAAGATATCTAGCTGAGCTCGCAAATAGGACAGCAGGAAAAACTTTTTGAGCCCACATGCTCTGAGAACCTCCATGCAGTCCTCATCTGCTAAGGCCAATGGGTCCACTTGGTCATGTTCTCGTTCTTTCCACACGATCACCATTTTTGTGTATTTCCCTGCAAACACAAGCCCAAAACAATGAATTAAATTCTTGAATAACTTGAAATTGAAGGGAAATTGGTTTAGATTTGTTTAAAATTGGCCAAAAAACCCGTGTGGCAGTTAGCGCGACTGTTTCTAAAACAATCGCGCCCATGGGCGCGTGCCCCTTGGGAAAGTTGCCCCATTGGCGCGGGTCCGTGCCCGAAACCCACGCCAATGGGCGCAACCCTTAAATTTGAAATCCTCCCTATAGGGGATGAAAAAGCAATTTGAAACAAATTTCAAATGGATAGAAATGGAGCAACAGACGAGACCTCTTACCTAACACTGACGACGCTCCGAATGGTCCACTGGATTTTTCGAAATCGCCAACTGAAGATCGCACTCCAAAAGCCCTAATGTCGCTCTCAAAAGGTAAAAAGTGAAAAGTATTTTTTTGATTTACCATTTTCACCATTTTATAACTTTTTGACCCCTAAATAGGTTTTAAAAGTCATTTTATGGATATTTTTATGAATATTTGTGTCGAAAATGGATTTTACGCCCGTTTTTTGTGCAACGACAAGTGTTTGTGCAGCTTTGGCAGCGAAACGAGTTGTATTTTTACTCGGTAAATACACGAAAAAGTCACTTTGGAGTCATCTTTTTCTCTTTTCTGACTCTCTAAAACATGAAAATAATGCCGAGTTGGTCCTCTCGACTCGTTAAACGGAAATGGGAGGCGGTCGTCTTTAAACCCTTTTTCGACCGTTTAAAAAACGAAAAGATTTCGGACCCTTGTCGTTTGCGGTTCATTAATGGTCACGAAGCGACGTGGTTTTGATTGCTTTTTTACTTTTTTAGATCAGAGTCACTATCTATGAAAATTACTCCTCGGTCGTAATGACCGGGTAGTTCTTTCGAGCATTGTTTTATACTTTTTCGGGCTCGAGAGACACAACCTTACGAAAAAGGACACCCCTGGAGTTTACTTTTCCGCTGTCTTTTCAAACTCTCTAAATGTGAAAAGACGTCGAGTTCTTCCTTTGTCAGACTCATTAAAATTAAATGACATCAGATTCCGTCACGATGACGCCTCCCAAGCATATGCTATCCCCGTCAAGCTTTTCATCCAAAAATAATCAGGGTACTCGCCAGAAATGGTGGGGGAATAAAGGAACCGCAATTATCGTCGTGTCGGCAGTATGTCGCTCTTGAACATGGCACTTGTCTGCATTCGTATCTGGGTGGGGACATCTCATCTTATTTTACACTTTCCTCTGTGGGTTTGGGTTATCCTGTTTGACCATTCATCTGCTCATCGTCTTGTCACCATAACCCCTGATTATTCGATGTCAAATACTGCCAAGTCCACTGTCGTGCCGCCGATATGTTCAAGAGAAGTTGACCTCTGCAGAATACTTAACCTCCCTCTGAAACCTCACACAAAACATTTTATCCTTCTCTGTCTCGTGTCGATGATGTGGGAAACATTATGGCCCACCTTCGATCAAGGTCACTTCCTGTCGACTCCAGCTCATTATCCAAGAAGATTGACTTAGAGACTCCCTTCAGGTACCTTGGAGCCAGCATGCCTCAATGGCAGGTTCTTCGTGTTCGACGCAAATTTTTCATCATTGGCCTCCGATCAGATGATTCTACGGGTGTTCGACACCGGCTCACTGATTCGCACGTCGTGGATTGTACCTATAGTACCTTGAGGACCATTGTCATTATTGGTGGTACCTCTCGCGTCTGTTAACAATTTTCATCATTGACTGCTAATCGGACAATGTTCTTGCATGTTCGACTTCGACTCCCATATTCGCATGCTTGAACTTGTACTTTGTTCGGATCAATATGGAGCGCAAGACCCAGGATTTTGTCTGTTGAGATCCAGGTTGCACTTTGTGGATTATTATAATCACTACATTACTCATTCACTGGATGGCTGTGATCATGCTTGAGTCTATTCATCGATCCTTGCTGGATGGCTGTGTCTATACCTTGGATCCAGATTGTTATGTACTCTGCTATGGATGGTTGCGCCCATACCATGTACATCATGTACTTGAGATATCAGTTGTACTTCATGCAGGTTCTCCAGCAGCTGTGTTTTCAGTCGACCATGTTCTTGTAAAGCATTTCACCCCTCTCTCTCTCGGGCTTCATGCTTTAGGGGGCATCTGTTACACAGTATTTTCTCACCATCCCTGTTACCCCTTCTCCCGTACATTGGAGGACCTATTTCGGGACCTGTGAGAAGTGACATACCCTGAAAACACCTGCATTGTATCCCCTTGAGTATGTACTTCATATGCCCTGAAGACACCTTCTGAAAAATACCCATAAATATAGCCCTTTTTCCATTGGCACTATTCCACAGTGTATCACTCGCGCCAATGGGGGAAATCCTCCAAAGAGGGTGCGCCAGCTGGCGCTCTGTATCAAAGTCGCACTAGCGCCAACCCAGTTGGGTAAAGTTCTTAACAAACCAACTTGCGAAGGTTCTTCCTAACCTATTCATGAACTGATTCAAGTTTGAGTTAGTTCAATTGGGCTTCGAATCTCCATGGAAGGGAAGTAGTTCTCCACCTCTCATGGAAGCTTCCTAATGATAAGGACAATCCAATGAATCTTGTGGATGATCTTATCTCCTTATCCTCTCTCTATATAAGCTTGTCCTTTTGCCTTTGACAAGCTAGTTAGTAATTCTACTTTTCAAGCTCCAAATTCTAAGTCCCAAAGTTTGAGAATTGCTAAGCTCATGCTACAAGAGGCCTTGTTCATCCCCATAAGGCTATACCTTTAAGGAGGAGATCCATGTCCAAGTATCCAAGGAGAGAGAGGCTTGTTCCCCATCCCCTACAAGCTTTGCAAGGCGTGTGTTGCTGATCACCCAGCCAAAGGAAGTTTTGACGTCAGAACTTGGTTGAATTCTCTTTTGTTTATCAATAATAATAGACGACTATCATTATGGTTCCACTCTTATTGTCTTTATCATGATGTTTGAGTTGTATCCTTTCTGACTGATACATAGTTGCATTTCTTGGATTTTATCCCTGTATTTGTCTTGTTCTTTGCATGTGCAGGTGTCTGTTCAAGAGGATCGTGAGGATTGTGACCAGCTGAAGCGAAAGAACGGGAGCGACGACTCTTCTACAAATACTAGGGTTGGATTCGAGGTAGGCCCTCATCATTGGTCTTTACTTTGCAATTAGGAACCTACGTGTTAGCGTTGTTTGATTGTTGCTAGACCCCATTTAGGCTAGTGGGATTGCCTCTGTCCGCAGAGGGGATTTACCTGTACAACAATTTGGCGACTCCGCTAGGGAGTTGGTTTTTGCCTTGTTTTTTTTTCTTGTCTTGTTGTTTGATTTGTAAACTTTGGACGAAGCCTGAAGTTTGGCTAGATAGCCTTCGAAATGCTATTGCTTTGCATTAGCGAAGTAGATCAACGCTACTTCAGTCCATCTCCGGTTTGGTTTACCAACTGAACAGCTTGGAACTTGCCTTATTTCTTGGCTATTTCCTTGGTTTCTCCTGCTTGTTGAGCTTTCTGGGTTGAATGCCTGTGTTGCTTTTTGCCTCTTGGTATGCTTAGGTATTGCTGGTTCGGCCTTGGCTCTTTTGTTTTTATTTTTCCATAGCAAACTCGGCTGGTGCTAGTTTCTAGCATGACAGTCGTGCCAATTGGCGCAAGTTGCACATTTACAACCCGGGCCAATTCCTAAAAGGTGCTTGTTGCAACCTGACAGTCGCGCCAGGCCTGTAAACTTTTGAAGTTTGCTTGGGTGTGAACTTTTGAGCTTGGCTTTTGTCCTAAGTACTCTTTCCAGACTACTTAAGTGTGTTGGAGTGTGATTTGACTGGCTTTGATCGTTACCCTTTGGGTGTTTGCTTTTTTCTATTGATTTCGCATTCCTAGCCCTAGGGCATCTAGTGGCCTTGTGAATTGAGCCTTCCTCAGGTGTTTTGATCTTTTTGTGGTCCAGTCGACTCTTTTGCTTGCTCCCTTACACTTGTTTGGTATTTGTGAATCATTTTGTTGTGTTATTTGGGTGACTTGCTTTGTCTTCACTTGAATTCCGCTTCATCTCACTTTGAGCCTAGATCACACGACTCATTGTTGTCTTTGGAATCTTTTTGGTTCTTTGGATGTTTGATTTGTGATTTGAGGAACTTAATGTGCTTGTATTGGATAGAATCTGCTTGTGTTATTTCTCAAAGTTGTTAGTACATTTTGCCATCATCGAAAAGAAAAATCTCTTTTGCTTTGAATTAGTTAATGAAAATTAGAACTTTTCATTTTGATTAGGGATTTAGTGATCTTAAAGAAAATTTTATTGATTTGCATTAGCTGCATTAGGGAAGCTCTTTTGTTTGTTTTGTGATCATTTCGTTTGTATGAAATCTCTTCAACTCTCTTGTAATTAGCATTCATCGAATGAAATGACATTTTTTGGCATATAGATTGCATTTAGGGATTTTGAGAGATTACATACGGTAGGACCTAAAAACCGAAACTTAACACAAGATCAACTTTAAAATATCGAATGAATCTAAAACGCATTGGAACATAACGCTCACATTCTAGAGGTCTAGGCTAGAGACGTGCAAAGGCGTCGTTAAACCTAGTCACTTTTGTTTCCACTTAAGGTTGGGTGATTCCTCCTTTCGTGACTCAACTGTGGTCTAGTACGGACTTGTGCTCCCACGTACCGTCAAGTATATATGGGGAGACTCCACTAGGTTATCATCCTTGATCCATAGGAAGTCGTCTCTACCGCCTTATAGCCCGTAACACACCGAACACAGACTTTGGGAAGATTGACTGCCGTACGGAAAGTCCTTGGTTTTCATATGATTGCTAAGGTGTATATGCAGTTTTACAGATTGTCTGGTAAACCCCTTGCCTAGTTTCTCCAGAGTAGTCACTTTTTGATCTTTTTCGGACTTCTTAAAAGAAAAGGCTCACTTGAGCATTTGTCACTTCGGGCTCACTAAATATTCGAAGGTGACTAGAGTCATATTTTTGTCCTTTTCTCGACTCTTAAAAAATGAAAAGGTCAAGTTGTGTCCTAGTGTCTTAAAATTTATTCGACCATGATCACACTTCCTCATTAGCTTGTCTAGGATTTTTTGAATTCAATCATCCTGGCAGATCCATCGATCCCGTCTCCCGTCCCTAGTGACCAAGGGTCTCCTTCTTCTGTTGCTCCTGAGACACCGGTTTGTGGTGACACTTTTCCTGTTATTCCAAGTGTCCAACCATTGAGCTCTCATGCCCCAGAAGACGACCTTCACGATCTGTTTTGGAACCCTGTTTGGGAACCTTATGAAGAGGATTTTCCCTCTACTCCTACTGGTGTTTCGACCCCGATGGCTTCCTTTGATATGGAGGACACATCTCCTATAGCAAGTGAAACACCTGTTGTGTCAAGCATTAAGACTCCTATCCCGGCCACATCCCCGGTCATATCTATGCCCTACACCGTCACCCCTCTTGGTGTTACAGTGCCTTTACGCTATAGGGCTCTGAGGGATGCCATGGGCTCTAGGAACTCCTTTTCAGGTACCATGTGGGATCATAACATCATTCCCACTATGGGATATTTTGTTTCCCAAGTTCACAATACCGTTGTCACGTCAGTTCCGACCAATCCGACCATTTGTGTCACATCTTCAACTCTGGTTGCTAGTGCCGTTACGGCATCCTCGATCGTAACTACTGTTGCTGGCCCATCTCGTGGTCTAGTACATAGTGGTCAATCGGAAAATACAACTAGAGTTGTTAGTGCCCCACCTTCTTCTGGTGCCATTCCAGCAGGGGGGGCATATTCTCAATACTTGCATGCTGTCCAGAATTCAGGCACGCAAGGCCCTTATTATGACCCTGTCGGTCATCATTTGTATACCTCCTTGCCAGCTGAGCCCGCTGTTGAGGTTTCAGTTTCGTTGAATGTCGCTTGGGGTACCACCGGTTATGGTGGTGGCCAATTTCGTCTAGATCAAGGGCAGCCGCACCAAGGACCATCATACCAAGGTTAGCCATCCTACACGTAGCCTAATTATGGGCAGCAGTATTATGGCAAAACCTATCCAGGGCAACCTGGAGGCTCGCAAGGACAACCCTCCCAGGGACAACCTTTGGCCTATGGTGGTCTGTCTTTTACCTATCTTGGGCAACCCTCTGGAAACCCGGGACAACCTTATGCTCAACAAGGACAACTTGGAGTCCAGCAGGGATACCCTTCGGGTCAACCCTACGAGAATCTAGGACAACCTTACGCGCAACAAGGAAAACCTAGAATCTAGCAAGGGTACCCTTCTGGGCAGGGTGGTCAGCCTTATATGCAGCAAGGCCAGCCCACTGCTCAGCCTAGTCAGCCATCTGGTCCGCAAGGACAACCCTCGGTTGGACAACGACAACCTAACACCCAACAAGCTCAACCTTCTGGGCAAGTAGGTCCATCCCAAACTCAACCAGGGCAACCTTCCGGCCAGATGGCCCAACCTCATTCTTCCCAAGGACATCTTTCTGGCTCTGCTCAACCGGGCATGCAAATGGTCCTTGCTTCTCAAGCTCAACCCGGTTTTTAGCCCCAGACTCAAACTGGTCTCCAACCACAAGGTGGGTTTCAATCCCAACCTTCTTACCAAGCGCAACTTAGTCCCCGGGCTCAGTATGGAGCCCAGCAACCGTATGGATACCAGCAACCTCAGGGGCAAACTCAGTTTGCCCCGTATCAAAATTACCAACAGCCGCATGCCGCTCCTTATCAAAATTACCAGTAACCAAATGCTACTCCTGCAGGTTAGTATGGTAACCAATGGGGCGTTGGGGGCAGATCCATAATCAACCGTCCGGTTATGGATATAACCCTTATGGACAGAGTCCCTACGGATAAAGTCCTTTTGGAACTCTAGCCCTACCTCATATCCACAACTGTAGATGTCCTTCAACCCTCAGCTACCATTCTTGGCAACGTTAGAACTGCCAGATGTGTCTAAGTTAACAAATGATCCTATCTTTCATAATCCGCAATGGCCGCCGGTTCCAACCAAGATACCCGGCGATTGTCCCAAATTTGACGGCAAAGCTGGAGAGGATCCTCAAGCCCATGTAATGACTTATCACCTTTGGTTCTCGTCGAATTCATGGCTTGACGATTCAATCTGGCTCTGCCTATTCCAAAGGACTCTCACCGACTTCACTGCTAAATGGTACATTGAATTGACCCGTGCGTCTTTTCAATATTTCAATTCACTGGCAATGGCATTCCTTACTCATTTTCAGTTACCCATTCGGTATGAGACGGGAACGCATCTCCTTACGTCTCTCAAACAGGACACGACCACACACATCTCTGATCATATACATGAATGGAGATGGTGTCATCGGTTGATCAGGTTCTGGATTCCTGATCAACTCCTCACCGATTGGTTCACGACTTCCTTTGTCCCTAAGATCGCACGGGACATTGCAATGGGAGCTTGTGTGACTGAAGAGCAAGCTATCGCGCGTGCTCAGTACTTAAACTTAGTTTATTCTCAGTCAGGTACTTTATATGAGTATTTTCCTGATGCCCCGAGACACGGTATGTCCAAAGCTCCACCAAAGCCATCTGTTGATGGGCTTATTGGCTCTGTGAATCCTTCGTCGAAGAAATCATCCTCAAACCCTACGAAGAAAAAATCAAATGCTTCAAACAAAAACACTTCTCAGGGTGGCTCTAATTTTGGGACTAATTCTGAGGTAAACACCGTTCAGTCCACCACGGCGAACAAGGCCTCGAAAGGAAAGAAAAAGGGGAAAGCAAAGAATAAGTCTGAGCAACCCAAATAGGATTCCTCCAAACCTCCACCTGAAGAAGGAGCCAAGCGTAAACCAAAGTATCCTTGTCTTATCTATGATGAGGATCATTATACCAAAGACTGCCCTAGGCGGTCTGAGGTCAGTCGTTTATTGAAAGGTGCTCCTGGGATTCCTGTGATTCTGAAAGAACCTTTCCCCTCTCAACAGACTCAAATGGTGGTTGATCCATCTTCATCTTCATATCCGTTTGGTTCCCAAGTGTTCATGGCTGGAACCATTCCCGTTCATGTAATGACTCAAACAAAGGAGTATCCGTCATCCGCCGGGAAGGAGCCTGAGGTCCCCTCAAGCACTCCTCCATCCAGTTCTGGTCCGCTCCATATTGAGAGACCTAATACTGAGACGACCATCCGACCCCCTCCCAAATGAGTAATCCGGAGATCATCTTACAAACCAAATGCTCGTGCTGCCCAACACTATAGCATAGTTGAGGACTTAGCACAGGCTCCGTCGGCTATGTCCTCTTTAGAAGTTCTCCAGAGCTGCCCCCCTCAGAGGAAGTCCCTGCTATCGTCCATCGGTGGCATCGACCCAGAAGATTCGGATTTGATCACCTTTGATCTCGAGAGCCATCTCCCTAGGCTGCCTCATCAGATCACCTTCCTCATACAAGTCATCATCAATTCGAAAACGATTCATCATACAGTTATTGATGAAGGCGCATCAACATGCATCATGTCTGTTGCTTGTTGGAAAACGATCGGGTCTCCGACTTTGAGCCAGTCTCCCATGACACTGGAAGCCTTCGATGGGAGAGAATCTCGTCCCTATGGTATCCTTCAACGATTGTCGATTACTTTGGAAGGGAAAACCGTTGAAGTGGAAGTTGAGGTCGTTGACGCAAATCTTACTTACAACCTCCTTCTGGGCCGAAGTTGGACATATGCCATGTGTGCCATGGCTTCGTCCCTCTTCCGTGTCATCCGTTTCCCTCACCAAGGGAAAATTGTCACGGTAGACCAGCTCTCCTTCTTCGCTTCTTCTTCTGAAGGCAATGTGCCTTTCGTAGAGCATACCTCCATCCCTTTCGAGAGTGTGGGAGTCGGGCTCTTCAAAGACCCCGCCCTCATGGGTGTTTTTTCACTCCCACCTCCAAACCTCGCCTCCATCAGTATGATTTCGGTTCGTTCTGATCCTTGGATCCTCCCCTCCACTGACCAGATCGAATCGTGGGGCAAGGAGATGCCGTTGAGTCCCACCGAGCTCAACTACATCGAAATCGTTGTTGTATCGGCTCCTCCTATTGTATCGGCTACTCTTGTTGAATCTGCTTCTTTAAGCAAAGCTCTTGACTCATACGACTATTCCCCTTGGCTTAGAGAATGTGCCTCCTTGGATCCATTAAAGGAAATATTTCCTTCTGATGAAGCCATCATAGAGACCATGTCTCTCGAGGAACCTCCGTGGTTCAATATTCACCACCGTTCCTCGTTTCTCCCTACCCTTCGGGAAACGTTGGCTTGTCTCGAGCGGTTTGCTCCGTGTCTCCCTTCACAACCTCTTCAGACACCTATTCAGGTCTATCAAGTATCTTCTGAAGAGAATTTGGGGAACATTACGCAGACCCAACCTATCGACATCTCTGTCAAACCAGGGGTTGTCAAGCACATTTACATGGGAGTCACTTGCACTCCTGAGGAAATTCAAATCTATATAGCTCTTTTTCACAAATTCCGTGACGTCTTTACATGGTCCTATGAAGAGATGCCCGACATTGATCTAAGCATCGTAGTGCATGAGATACCTACGTATCCAGGAGCTAAACTTGTTCGTCAGCGTTTACGCCCTGGGCACCCCCGCAAGGCTACAACAATCAAAGCGGAAGTCGAAAAACTTCTTAAAGTTGGTTTCATTTACCCTATCCCACTCACAGATTGGGTCTCTAACATTGTCCCTGTGGATAAAAAACAGGGTACTATTCGTGTCTGTGTCGATTATCGCAATATTAATCGAGCCTGCCCAAAAGATAACCACCTTTACACCTTTTATTGACCAGCTCATTGATGAGTGTGCCGGGAGTGAGATATATTTGTTCATGGATGGTTTTTCTAGATACAACCAGATTAATATCGCGCCCGCCGATCAACACTAGACAGCATTTATCTGTCCGTGGGGTACTTTCACTTATAAAAAGCTCCCTTTCGGTCTCAAGAATGTCGGTGCCACTTTCCAGCGTGTGATGTCTTACGCCTTTCATGATATCTAGCACATCATACAGCCTTATCTGTATGACCTTCCCGCTCATTCACCCAAACGCCAAGACCATCCGTCGCAGCTCTGCGAGATTTTTCTCCGCTGTCGACACTACAATATTCGACTTAATCCACATAAATGTGTCTTTTGCGTAGAATCTAGCCGACTTCTCGGGTTTATCGTCTCCCAAGAGGGCATCTGCTTGGATCCCCTTAAATTCGAAGCCATTTTCAATCTTCCTCCCCCTGCTTCTTTGCGACAACTACAGAGTTTGCAGGGTAAAGCAAACTTTTTATGATGATTCATCCTGAACTATGTCGAGGTGGCAAAAGGTTTCACACAGTTACTCAAGCGTGACACCCCATTTCGATGGGATGCCATAACTCAAGAGTCTTTTGAACATCTTAAAAATCTTCTGGTTTCCGCCCCTTTGTTGTGGCCTCCTAATTACCATCGCAATTACACGTTGTATCTAGCCGCTGCTGATACCACCATCGGCATGGTTCTGGTTTAGGATGACGATGATGGCACTGAACATGTTATTTATTATCTTAGCCACAATTTGTTAGACACGGAGTCTCGATATGCTTATGTCGAGAAGTTGGCATTGGCCGTTGTTTGCGTCGTTCAACGCTTCCATCATTACATCTTGTTGCGTACCACGACAGCGATCTCTGATTGCAACCCCATGACCTACATTATGTCACGTCAGTTGCTGGGGGGAAAATACTCGAAGTGGATAGTCATCCTCCAAGAGTTTGACCTGGAATTTACTGCTGCCAAGCCTAATAAATCACTTGTCTTCGTTGAACCGTTATGTTCTCTGCCATCTACTGTTGCCTCCTCTCAGTTAGAGGATTCCATTCCAGACGAAACTCTCTTCCTCATCAGCACCCTCGATCCCTGGTACGGGGATATTATTGTCTACTTGCAGACATCCTCCTTCCATCCTGAGACCTCTAAGGATGCTCGCCGACGGATCCGACATCAAGCCCAACCATATCGCATCGTTGGGGACACCCTGTACCGTCTCAGCATTGATTCTGTTCTTCATCGATGCTTGACTCTCGAAGAAGCAGAGAGAGTTTTAAATGACTGCCACTCTGGTGCTTGTGGTGGTCACATGTCTGGATATGCCACTACACAAAAAATCCTCCGTGCTAGCTAATTTTGGCCCTCCATTTTCAAAGATTGCATTCTTGTCGTCTGTTCATGTCATGAATGCCAAATTTACCAACGGAAGATGCGTGCACCCCCTGCTCCACTGCACCCCGTTGTCACCTTCGGTCCTTTTGCCAAATGGGGCATCGATTATATGACCTGTAACCCTCGCTCGGCCGGGGGGCATGGGTACATCATCGTTGCTGTTAATTATTTCACGAAATGGGCCGAGGCGAAGCCTACATTGTCTGAAGACGGTCACACCGCAGCGCAGTTTTTGTTCAACCATGTTATTTCGCGGTTCAGAGTACCCCAAGCCATCATCACTGATCACGAAAAGCATTTTCGTAATCACATGATGACTGAACAAACAACCCAGTTGGGCCTAAGGCATGATAGTTCAACCCCGTACTATCCTCAGGCAAACGGTCAAGTGAAAGCCGTGAACAAGGTCCTGGTCACGATGCTTCAACAAACCGTTGGCATGCATAATTCCAATTGGCATTTGATGTTGTTCTCCGCTTTGTGGGCCTACCGTACCTCTATGAAGGACGCCACCGGTTTCACTCCCTTTTAGTTAGTTTACGGACGGGAGGCTACCCTTCCTATTGAGTGTGAGATTCCTTCATTAAAGATAGCCGTCGAATTGCTCCCTGATACTACTCCAGTAGAAGAGCACCTTCTTTACTTAGAGCGGCTGGATGAGACTCGTCGTCTTGCCTCCTTATCTATTGAAGCATAGAAGAAGCGAGTGAAAACTCACTTCGACAACATTTTTCATCCCCGCTCTTTCATTGAGGGAGACTTAGTACTGCTCTATGATCAAGCTAAAGATAAGCAGGGGACAGGAAAATTCAAGCCTATGTGGCATGGGCCCTACATTGTGAAAAGAGTTTTGCAAAAAGGAGCCTACGAGCTTATTTATTACGAAGGGAATCCCATGGATAAGCCCCGAAATGGGCTTTATTTGAAAAAATACTATGCATGAGTCCAGGCACTCTCTTTTGTGTATATATGTGTGCTTTCAGCAAGTGTGTTGTGTGTGCATGTTTTCATATTTTTGTCTTGGTTTGTCGGTGTGATTGCCGCTTATGCTGTCTTTTTGCTTCTTGGACAGATGTCTGGACCGCCTTACGTTGGTTTCACTGATGGTGCCTCCCGTAGTACACGTAACTTGTCATCTGCGGCATGGGTGATATACGATCCTCATGGTGAGTTAGTAGACATTCAAGGGGTTTGTCTAGGTTGTACAACAAACAATGTCGCTGAATATATTGTTGTGATTGAATTATTAGTTGAGGCGATTAACCTCGGCATTCGAACATTGGTTGTGAACTTGGACTCTCAGCTTGTCGTCTACCAACTCAACGGGCGTTATTCTGTCAAAGATCATCGGATCTTAAGGTTGTATTTGCATGTTAAGTTGTTAGAAAGGAATTTTGATTTCATTACTTATCAACATATTCCAAGACGACTTAATACATTAACCGATGCATTAGCTAATTATGTGTTGGACAGGCATTTGCATAACATGTAATTCAACATAATACAAGAAGCATAAAGTACGATAAACCGTAAAATGTATGTATATATATATGTGTGTGTGTGTGTGTGTCCAAAATGTTTGCACCCCGTGCATCATCAAAAAATAATACATGTTTGTCTGAATACATCCAGAGACAACATGTCTCTCAAAAAATATGCATAGAAAAGGAAAAATCCTAGATATCTAGTCCCGGTGGTGCTCATGGTAGCACGTTACCGCTCGCACTAAACGTCTCAGGAGCCGGTGGATGCGAGTTGGCACCCCCACTGTGTGCCTCTGGTACGCTAGCGGGACATCCGCTAGCCGAGCATAATCTGGAATCCCTCGAGTGATAGCCTCAAGGTTCTGAAGAAGCTCTCCTCTGTCACCGCCCTCCTCCTGAGGATCCGCTCCTGCTACTGCTGCTGTTGGGTGTCCCCTCGCAATGGGAGACATGCCAGCCGGATGCGTTGGGCCAACGTCTGCATATGCATATAAAGGTCGTTAGGACAAGCATGTACTAACAAAAAAAAATCATAAAAACACAAAATCAAAAAATGAGCTCATACCAATCTCCTTGTCCCAGTCCTCTCCCTCCAGCAGAGGGAGGTCA
>APFE030018317.1:1553-23202 GCA_000404065.3 Pinus taeda
ATGACTGTCATGCTCTGCTTTTAAGTTTGTTTAATTTCAATGTTTTCTACTGTTTAAGGAGAATTCAAAGTTATTTTTTGCTCTCCTTAACTCCTCACTTATCATTCCTAATCATCTACCTCAATAAAAGGCATCAATACTATCTCCTACCTCGCCCCAAAGAACCCCCTGCAGAAACTGTGTCCAATCCCCGCACCCAAAATTGCCATCCCCTCAATTTGACACCAAAAACCCTAAAACCCCAAATCAACCCTTTTGATCAGTTTACTAGCCTAAAATCAGTGTTACCCTATTGTTTATCTCATCCATTGAATATTTTACTGAGATTGACCGGAGAGAGCCTTCTCCTACCCCGTAGGGCTAGCTACGAGGCTAAATGGTTTGATGTTGCCTTGAGGTTTGCCTTTTTCAGCCTGAGGTGAAATTTCAAGCGCTAACAGACATGACAGAGGAAAGTAATGAATTGTTGAACCCTACATATGGAGAAAATTGATGACATCGAAGTCTTGGATCATCAGTCAACTAGGAGACCCTATAAAGCATTGATGATAGAGTCCCTGGGTAAGAGGGAGTTTTGGAAGGTTCCTATGAGTAAAGGAACTCGAGCAAGTTTTTGAGTGAAGATAAATTTGGAACTCGTCCCTGATTAAGAGGGAGAGTTAGACATGACATTTTTGTCTTCAGTTTGGAAGAAATAATGGAGGAATGTGTAATCATCTGGCATCCGACACTCTTTGAGGATGTGGTAGGGTATCCAAGACAAGAGTGGGCAAGAGGATTGATATTCTTGAGGGTTGGGAACCCAAGATGAGAATAGTCCTAGTAAGGCATACTCAGAGAACACCTGGGTGGGTATGAACCTAAGAGAGACAATGATGAGTGTGTCTATAAGTCATTGGTCTCACCAACATTGAGCTCTAATCTATTTGAGAGATAGAGCGATTATTCAAGGCCTTGTTGTATGAAAACAATGTTGGTTAAAATGATGCTAGAATAGATGGATAACTAATCCAACTCTTTTGTTATGAGAAATCTTGTATTGAGAATGTCCATGTACCATGTATGTATGAATACCTCCCTAGTTAAGAGGGAGTGTTGAAAATAATGTAACTAGGTTCAATCTTCATTATGTCAAATAATGTAACAATGTAATTTTTGTACTTTTTTGTATTATCACTTTAGTATGGGTTTCATGCTCAAGAAATGTTTTTTTTTTTCCTTAAAAAGACAACCATGAGATATTACACTTGTAAAGTCAATATTTGTCAAAGAGTCCTTCCATATCATCAAATGAAAACCACCGAAATGTACCCATGGAATTCATGCCCACTGAAATCAAAGGAAATGGTATCCGCTTGGAAAGTCTGCCTAATGAAAGGGATCATGTTGGCTTGAAGAAGGGAATACAAGCCTATAAATAGGCAACGTTGATCTCACTTTGAAACACACAACTGATACACCCTCATTCTTGTAGCAAGGATGAAGGAAGCC
This sequence comes from Pinus taeda, assembly GCA_000404065.3. Taxonomy (NCBI): domain Eukaryota; kingdom Viridiplantae; phylum Streptophyta; class Pinopsida; order Pinales; family Pinaceae; genus Pinus; species Pinus taeda. The sequence goes on from APFE030018317.1 coordinate 3,045, forward strand.
AAGACGAAGGAGGAGAGCCATAGTAGAGGAAGTTTTTTCCCTCCCCCGAGATCATCTTCGGATATGTTCAAACATGCGGAGGCCTAGACTTGTGCTAGGGCTGTAGGTTTTAACCCTGTACAAAAATTACCTGCATACAAATTCTAAAACATGGAAAATAAGCAATGCGAGAGCATAACACATAAAAGACATATACACATAGATTTTCTCCTGGATCTCAAAACCGGGACTACCAGCTTGATTTTTTATTATGTTCCTTTCAATGTTACAATACATATATATACATGTCGAAGCATCCAATATCATGGACCGAAAACCATCGCGTCCAAAACCATGTGCGGAAACCATGTACAAAACCATAGGTAGGTCCACCCACCTAATATAGGGTCGTGGAAAGAATATAACACAACCCAATATTATCCACTTGTTGTTTTCTTTCCATAGGGGGCCATAGGAGAGCTTAGTTATTTATCCAGCCCTGCAACACCCATTGTTTCTCTACACCAAGAGAACTTCTCAGAGCTCACAAATTTTGTCAATGCATCTGTAGTATTCTTCAAAGTGTCCACCTTTACCAGCAACACCTTTTTGTCTTCTATCATATCCCTCAAAAAGTGATATTGAACATCAATGTGCTTTGTCTTTGAATAGTAAGTAGGGTTCTTTGCCAAGAAAATTTCACTTTGGTTGTCACAGTCTATCCTTATAGCTCCCTGTACTAACCCTATCCTTGAACACAATCTCTGCAACCAAACTGCTTCCTTGCTTGCATGAGTGGCTGCCATGTGTTCTGCCTCTGTAGTTGATAGTGCCACTACAGATTGTTTCTTACTCATCCAATTGACTGCATCTCCAAATAGGTTAAACACATACCCACTTGTAGATCTTCTCTGATCCAGATCTCCAACCTAGTCTGCATCAATAAAGCCATGAATATCCAAAACTTTGTCCAATCCTAGTCTTCCTTGGTAGCACAAACCATAATCACTAGTGCCACACAAATACCTGAAAAGCTGCTTCACTGTTGTCCAATGCTCCTTCCCTGGTTTTGACATATACCTACTCAATACTCCCATTGCATGTTCAATGTCTGGTCTAATACATACCATCGCATACATCGAGCTACCGACTACACTTTCATATGGAACACGGGACATGTCCTCTTCCTCTTCTTGTGTCTTGGGACACTGTTCAACAGATAACTTCACACCTACACAAATAGGAACCTTCACTGGTTTACTATCCTGTATATTAAACCTCTGCAGTATTGTCTCGACATACTTCCTCTGGTTTAACCATAGCTTCCTCTTTGGTCGATCTCTTTTAATTTCCATGCCCAAAATATATTTTGCAACACCAAGATCTTTCATGTCGAATTTGGAGGACAATTGGGTATTCAAATCCTATATAATTTCTTTATCATTTCCAGCCAACAACATATCATCCACATACAAGACCAGATAAATAACACGGTCACCAGTTAATTTAAAATACACACAATGATCTTCTTTTCTTCTGGTGAAGCCAAGTCCCTGTATAAATGTATGAAATTTTTTATACCACATCCTTGGTGACTGTTTTAACCCATACAAAGACTTTTTTAACTTGCATACTAGTTATTTCTTACCCTTCACCGCAAAGCCTTCAGGTTTCTTCATGTAGATCTCCTCTTCCAGATCCTTGTGAAGAAATGGTGTCTTCACATCCATCTATTCTACCTCAAACTCAAAAGAAGCAACAACAGCTAAAATTAATCTAATAGAAGCTACCTTGGCAATAGGAGAAAAAATATCACCAAAATCAATTCCTGGCACCTGGGAATAACATTTTTATACCAACCGAGCTTTGTATTTCTCCACCTTTCCTTCTACATTTGTCTTCTTCTTGAACGCCCATTTGCTGCTAATGGGTTTCCTTCCAGCCGGCAACTACACCAGATCTGAAGCCTCATTTTTGTGCAAAGTTGTCATTTCATCAACCATGGTCACTTTCCAGAGTTTGCATCCTTTGAATCTACTTCTTCCTTCACACTTTTGGGATCATCATGAGTAATAGATAAAGAAAAATTTGAATATAAAGTAGATGTACTATACCTTTCTGGCTTCCTTCTTTCTCAAACTAATCTTCTCACACACGGAGTTTGTGGCTCTTCATCTTCTGTTTCCTCTTCTGCTGTAGAGTCTGATTCTTCCTCCTTTAGCTCAAACTCTATCTTCTTAAGTTCTTTTGGTTGGACTTCATGTTGAATAACATATTTCACCTCTCTAAACACCACATCTCGGTTTTACACAACCTTCCTTGTTACTGGGTTCCAAAGTTTATAACCCTTTAAACCATCCATATACCCAATAAAGATGCACTTTTCAGATTTTTTATCCAACTTTGTTCTTTTATCCTTTGGAACATGTACATATGCATCACATCCAAATACCCTTAGATGTGAAAGAGAGGATTTCTTACCAATCCATACCTCTTGTGGACTCTTATCCTCCAACACTGATGAAGGTGATCTGTTGACCATGTAACATGTTGTCTTCACCACCTTTGCCAAAATTCTTGTCCTAACCCGGCACCACTAAGCATGCTTCTTGCCCTTTCCATCAATTTCTTGTTCATTCTTTCTGCAACTCCATTTTTCTCAGGTGTGTATGGAGTAGTCTTCTGCCGTGCTATACCACACTTATTACAAAATTATTCAAATTCCTTCTTGCAAAACTCTCAACCTTTCTCTGTCCTCAAGACCTTTATCTTCTTCTCTGTCTAGTTTTCCGCCAAAGCCTTAAATTCCTTAAACATGTCAAAGAATTCAGATTTCTTCTTGAGGAAATATATCCATGTATTCCTTGAGAATTCATCTATAAACGATACATAGTACACAAACTTACATAGTGATGGAATCTTCACAGGTCCAAACACATCACTGTGCACAAGCTCTAATATATGTTTCACCCTCTTACCACCAGAGGGGAAACTCACCCAATTCTGCTTCCCATATACACAATTTTCATAGAAATAAAAATCCAAAGAGCTATGAGTCATACCTTCTACCATACCTTTACCATGAAGTATTTGAATGCCCTTCTCTCCAATATGTCCAAGCCTTTGATGCCATAGCATGGTCTTTTCTCCAAAGACCACTAGATTTTCTGCTCCACATTTAGGAACCACAGAGCTGTTTCACCCATCAACAAAAGTGCTACCTTATAGCTTGTATAGAGTTCCAATCCTAACTCCCCACATCAATACTAGTGCTCCTCGAACCATCTTGTAGGTATCCTTCTCGAACACTGTTTTTACAACTGCATCATCTATCTTGCTTATAGAAATCAGATTTATGGCCAATTCAGGAATATGTAGAACACACGGAAGTGTTCTAATCCTTCCACCTTGCAAATTTAGCTGAACATTTCTGCGACCAATGATTTTAGCTTTCCTTTCATCCCCCAAGAAGACCTCACCACCATTATATTTCTCATACTCGTAGAACCACTCTCTATGGGGAGTGAAGTGAAAGGATGCACCTGAGTCAATCAACCATGCCTCATGATCTACATGTGTACTTGAAGAATCCAAGTACACATCCCCACCTTCATCTGAGGTGGTTTTCGCCTCTACATAAGGAGCATCATCAGATCCCTTTCCTTTGTCAACAAACTTAGATTTAGAGTCCCTTTTGTAGTGCCCTTCCTTTCCACATTTCCAGCACACCTTTACAGGTTTTCCTGGATATTTAAATCTCCCTCTAGATTTAGATCTCCCACTCAATGACTTATTTTTGTTTCTATTTTGGGACCTTCCTCGTACAAACAAGGCATTACCATTCCGGCTCTCCATATTTTTCCATATCATCTCCTCCGTCAGTCAGGATGAGACTATTTCATCAAACTACAAGGCAGTTGCATTGCTACCTATTGCAATAACCAGACTATCCCATGAATCTGGTAGAGAACACAACAAACTGATGCACTTATCTTCATCTTAAATTTTAATATCAAGATATAATAACTGACTTACCATAGTATTAGATGCATTCAGATGCTATGTCACTGAGTCTCCATCTTTCATCCTTGGGTTATACAAGATTTTTCCATAGGAATAGTTTATTCACTAGAGAATTAGATTGGTACAAAGTCCCTAACTTTTCCCACAAAGCCTTTGTCATAGCTTCCCCTGATACATTTAACAATACTAAATCTAAGACACACAATTGTATTGTGCTCTTTGCCTTCCAATCCAACTTCTTCCATTCTTCATCGGACACTCACGTTGGTTTAGTACCCGGATCTACCATGATCCACTGATCTTTATCCACCAACAGATCCTCCATATTGGGTTTCCACAACTCAAAACTCTGATCATTAAATTTCTCAATCTTTATCTTTCCACTGGACGCCATCTTCTTTCACCACCAGAATCAATCCTGCAGATCTCCCACTAAACAGGGTCTACCACAGGCCCAAGTGAAACCCCTCAGCAATAAAGGAATCCCCTTGAAGCCAAAATAACTCTGATACCTGATGTAGGTTTTAACCCGTACAAAAATTACCTGCATACAAATCCTAAAACATAGAAAATAAACAATGTGAGAGCATAACACATATACACAAATATTTTCCCCTGGATCCCAAAACCGGGACTACCAACTTGATTTTTCATTATATTCCTTTCAATGTTACAATACATATATATACATGTTGAAGCATCCAGTACCATGGACCAAAAACCATCGCACTCAAAACCATGTGCGAAAACCATGCAAAAAACCATAGGTAGGTCCGCCCACCTAATATAGGGTCGTGGAAAGAATATAACACAACCCAACAAGGGCATCACTGTGAAGGTGTATTGTTTGGGTTTACATGATAGATATAGCCTCAATCTATGAGGCAGATCGAATCTCTTGAAGATCGAAGTATTGGAAGGGCTAGAAGAGCCTCTATCACCCTCGCACGTGCCTCCATAATCTAAAGATGATTGTAATATTTTCGTTGCTCTTGGACAATGCATATTTTGGCATATAATGAAGTGAATCAAGGTCAGTTTAAGGAGATGTTTCATGGGTGTTTAATTTGCATGGAAAGAGAAGGTGGACTGAGTTTAAAGGAAGCTGATCTCGACACCATTTGTTGACTGTCATCAATTTGGTGCAGCTCTACTATACAGTGTGAAGTTGCAGAAGGAGATTTAGTGTTTGGGTACATTTCGGAAGATTTTTCATTTTGATGTTGAAGGCTATCTTTTGTCTTTTGTAAGGGTCTTGGAATTCGTCAATAAAGATTCTATAAGAAAGAGTTCAAGGTTTTTTCCTCTCAAGTTTTGGAGAGGTTTTTGCCCTGGCTTGGTGCCAATATCTTGTGTTCTTGTGCATGATTGATCTTCTTGTTTTGATGGCCAGTTGATGATAACAATACATGTTAATAATATAAATCAAATATGAAGAAAATAATATCTCAAGCAATTATCATAGTAAAGAGAAATAGAATAATTATATTTCCCTTAATTTCTCAACAAATGAGTGGGACTAGCAACCTACGTGACAATCTACAAGACACTTTCCTAAATTACAATTGAAATGAGAGAAGAGGAAGATGGCCAACCTCATTTTGATGCTATACCACACTCCTTTGTTGGATATCTTGAATTTCTTGCTCCTCAGGCTTAGCTCTATCGCTCACAATGTTTGGATACTTGCACAAGAGATCTAAGACACAACAAAGCATACAAGTGCAACAAGCATAATCGAAAGTAATCTACTTAACAGATCAAGGAGCATTAAGATAAATGATACATTAACATAAACAGTTATGGAAATTGAACCAACAATTGTATATATTAATGCAATAAATGAGGAAGCATACAACTAAGCCTCGATGTCAATAAGCTCTCCTCGAGTGAATGTCCAAGTCCAAGCTCAAGCTCCCCAAGCACTCCTTCTCGAAGCCAAAAGTAGCATGTAGGAACTATCTCAGCATAAGGGTGCAGATTAGCAGAGAAAAACCATTTGGAAATGGGAGAGGATGAATATATAGGTAGGGAAACAAAGTTAGGATCTCTCCAAAGATAGTGGAAGACCCTCATCCCAAGGAGGTGGCTCATAGCGATAAGATCAAATGGAAATATTGGGAGAATTTGACCACATCCACATTGAACAACCTCCAGCTCATCGTTCTGGAAGCCTCCAGATCACGAAGCTTCTTTTCCTCTTTGGGAAAACTTGCCTTTTAAGGATCAATGTGAGTATCAAAGTAAAAATCGCGCTAGCAGTGCAATGCTAGTATAGTGCAACTTGTCATCAACACTAGTTGCCAGTGTCACAATCGCGCTGGTCCTAAAATTAGGGTTTTAGAACTTACTTTTTCAGGGAAGGCTCAAGGCATGTTTCCATCAGTGTTTCAGGGTGGATTTGAACTAAATATCATGATGGGTACACTACTTGGTTGCCAAGCTTCGGGCACTTTGGGTTATGAAACAGGGAAGTGCAGGAGGCATGAAAAAATGCTATGTAATAGATGTTCCCTAAAGCATTAAGGCAGAACAAGGAGTGATGGTTGAGATGCTTTACGAGCTTTTGCAGGGACGAGAACAAACAATGTCAGGAGACCTGCAAACCAAGGATGCATATACATATATGATATCAAAACATGGATCCATGGTATGGACATAGTCATCCAGATAGAAATGACTATGTGAAAAGATCCACGGCATGGGCACAAGCATCTGAATGAAAAGGATCATCTGTAAGTCTAAGATCTAAGGAATGGACGCAACCACCTGATATAGAAGGATTTTCATCATCATAAATATAAAGTCCCATGGCATGGTCACAACCATCCGTATAGAAGAAACATGTGTACAATCATGAAAAATACATAACTCCTTGCAACCTTAGTCATATCAGACAAAACTCAAGGTCTTGTGCTCCATCCCTAACCAGATCAAAGTACGAATTCTAACATGTGAATGGATGTGTTGAAGTTGAACATACTAGAAAACCACCTAGCTAATGATGTGGACCGTTAACATGCACGAGAGGAACCACCAACAATGAAAATGGCTCTTAAGGTACGATAATACAATTTGTGAATGTGAAAATGAAGCTAAACTCGAATACTCGTGGAATCATTTGATCGAAGGCCAATGATGAAAACCTTTCGTCATATGTGAAGAACTTGCCATTAAGGCATGCAAGCTCTAAGGTACTAAAAGGGAGTCTCTAACTCACCTTCCTGTATAATAAACTGGATTCGACAAGAAGTGACCCATCGAAGGATGGCCATGATGATTCCCTCATCATCGACATGAAACAAGGAATAAATTAGAATAAATGAGTATGATCCAAGACTGTAGCAAAAGGTTAGACAATGTATAGGCAATAAACTATAGATAGGAGTTCTCTTTAACATATCGGTGACACGACTCCGGAGTGTGGCACATTTGACTCAACATAAGACCAAGGGTCATGATGGCGAAATGGAATAGTCATATGAGAGGCAAAATGGATCACCCAAACCCAAAAAGACAAGTGACCGAGCGAGGATATCCCAAACCTGACACGAGAAACAAATGAGTGTCATGTTCAAGAGTGACATGTTGCATGTACAAGAGATGTTTCACTTTCATTTTTCCCCACTATTTCTAGCGAGTACCCCAATTATTTTTTATCACAAGCTTGAAGGGGATATCATATGCTTGTCGTATAAGTTCATTCTTCGAATGAATCCATCCTAGTAAGTTTTATGAGTCCTAGGAAGGAGAAACTCGGTCTCATCATGGTGACAAGTCTTTCGCCATTTAATTTTTTACGAGTGTGACAGAAGAATAACTCGGTATCTTTTTCATATTTAGAGAGTTTGAAAAGAGACAAAAAGAAAACTCCATCATGTCCCTTTTCGTAATTTGTCTCCCAAACCCGAAAAGGTAGAAAACAATATTTGAGAGAACCTCTTGACCATGTCGACCAAGGTGTATATTTTTTGTAAATAGTCAATCTCAGCCCAAAAAAGGGGTAAACGTATATTGAGACGATGTCAATTCATTTAATTTAACGAGTTCGAAAAGACAAGTACCCGGTGATTTTTTCATATTTCAAGAGTCAGAAAAGAGCTTAAATATGACTCCAAGGGGGTTCCTTTTTCGTTTATTTTTTAATGAGTCTGAAAAAGAGATAAAACAAAAACTCAGTAAAAAATGATCATCGTAACCAACGAAAAGAACTTATAATTGCACAAAGACAACCACACATCGCTGATATCGAGGAAAATAATAAAATATTTGCAAAAATGTATTTAAAAACTTATAAATAGGACCATATATATATATATATTTATATATTATATATAATATATTATTTACCATTCACGAACTGTCAGCTATAGGTAATATCTCTTCCTTTTCTCTTCCTTTCCATTCTAATTTCGTGCCATTTCATAGGATTTTTGTTGGTTAAATAGGAGGATTTCAATTTTTTAAAATCGGGGACGAACAACGTGAGCTTGCTCATCGAATTTGTATTGATCGCCCCTAAGCCCAAAAGGCTCTCCCACTACCAGCGCGAAAATAATGAAAACGGACATGCAGGCCACAAGGCAGAAAAAAGAAAGAGAAATCCTCTCTCTTGATTGATTTTTTTTAGTTTTTGATCCGCGGAAAGGCATTTAATCAATGTGAATGGTTTGTTTGCAGGATATTTTGACAGCATGGTCATCAAATGGAAAGAAAGGGGCCATGAGGAAGAAGATCACCATGCTACCCAAAGTGTTGAATGTGTCAATGCTTTGAGGGATTGCAGGTTATTGAAATTCTTCTGAACCCCAGGACTCAGAGCTTAAAATGAGCTGCTACATTATCTAATCAGTCTATGGGATGTTGATCGAAAGATCTTCATCATTGGAGACCAAGAACTAGAGCTGGAAGTAGTTGATATCGACTTCATTACTGGATTGTCCAGAAGAGGGGAAAGAGTCCAACTCTTTGGATCCCGTGGTGGAGGTGAGAGCACCAATACCTTAATCAGAACATTTCCCGAGTGCAGAGACAAATGTGAGTGGGAAGGTCAAGATAGCAACCACAGATAATCTTCCCTTGAGGAAAACTATACACACCATGGCCTGTATAGATGGAGCACAAGCTTTGCATGAGATTTTGAAATCACAATTCTAGTATGTAGTGGATTTCCTTATTCCAATAGTGTTTAACTCGTGCGAGGGACTACTGGTCAACATGAAGAGGCAACTGACTAAAGGAAAGTTGGGACACCTGAAGCAGTTCGGCTTTGGTTCGATTTTTATTACTTTCTTTTGTAATGTGTGCCCCTATTTCAATACCAGTGGGTAGAGGTGGAGGATCCAACTCCACAAGATCCGAGGCTGCTCAGATGGAGTGAGACCATGCCTCGTGGAGGAGGGGGCCAACATATGCATTTCCCTCCACCCTTATTTGGTTGGTTGCACCAACAACTGATAATTGTGGATGACTATGCCTATGCAGGCACAAATTTCAAAGGAGATCCAGATCTACCTCTACCAATGGGTGAACAGTGGACCGATGCAGGTAAAACTTGTTTTTGGAATTTTTTCAAGTTTTATATATTTTTTTTGTTAAATTTTATCTGAGAGTTTACTTGTGATAAATGTGCAGATGTGGAACTGGAAAGGCCTCTTGGCATGTCGCCAATAGCATGGCGAGTAGAACATAAGATAGAATATGCTCCATACGAGGATGGAGCATATACTATGGTAGAGATGGAGCGAAATATGGAAGTGATTACCTAAGGGATTCCATAATATGAAACTATAGATGGTGTGCCATTGCAATACCAGAGGCATACAGTAGGAGTTTCTGTGAGACTGCGTTGGTTGTTAGGCTGAGTGATCAAAGCAGTCTCATGCTATCGTGAGCACCATGTGGGAAAATAGCCTTTTATAGTCGTGTGTTTTGCACTATTGTAGGCTTGGAAAGCCATGTGTACCATAACACTTATTTTTTGAGATTTTTATGAACAAACTTTGACAGCCGTGATATATATATATATATATATATATATATATATATATATATATATATATATATATATATATATATATATATATATATTATATATATTATATATATATTATATATGCATGTTTCTATCTTCTGCTTATGTTTTCATGTATCATGATGATGTGATCAATTTTATAAGTTACGCAAATGTCTATCATGTACATAATTTGTTAATGCATCTGTTAGTGTATTCAAATTTCGTGGAATGCGTTGATATGTGATATAATCAAAATTTCTTTCCAATAATCAAACACGCAGATACATACGCAAAATTTGTAGATTTGTTACTGAGTAATGACTATTAAATTGTAACACAACGAGCTATGAATCTAACTTAACAACTAAATTTCTAATGCCAAGAGTAACTGCTTCTGACAATAGTTCAATAACTACACTGTACTCGACAATATTATTAATTGTTCATCCCAAGCAAATACCTTGTAAATCGACGAACTCGCCATCAGGAGAAAAGAGTGCCCAAGTTTTGGCGGATAAGTTCTGTGTGCTACGACAAGCACTATCAGCAAAACCAACATAATGTATTGACAAAATCTACAAACCAAGTGGTACACAAGGTAAGCAGAGGAAACATGTCTGTAAAGCAAACAATCACACCAAAAAATCAAAATTGCACACCAATGAATCCACACACTAATGTACAAAAGTAATTACAGGGAATTCACGCATAATACTTTTTCATATAAAGCCCATTGTGGGGTTGTGATAACACATTACCTTCATATTCAACCAGATCATAGGCACTTTTTTGCAAGACACATTTAACCCCCATGCCACATAGGTTTGAACTTTCTAGCTCCTAACTTATCATTGGCTTGGTCATACAGTAAGACCAAGTCATCTTCAGTGAAAACTTCATGGACCAGAACAGGTGTTTGAAGTGGATGCGTCGGGTTATGAGAAATAAATCCTCGAGACACGAGGGAATCTTACTTAGACTTGGAAGAAATGAGGAACGATGATGGGCATTATTCCAGTGGGTTTTGTTAAGAGACATAACCTCAACCATACTCTCGTTGGTGGGGAATATCTCATTTAAGGGATCTAGAGAATCCAAAGAACCAAGCCAAGGAGATTGCAAATAGGTATCCAAGTGCATACTGAGAACAACATGACTTTCTACAGCAGCTACTGAAGCCAAGACAATTTCATGATAAGCTTGTTCTAAGGGACTTAGCAACATAGCGTCACCAAACGAATCAACCCAATCCGGAGAAAGAATGATCCACAGGTCAATAGAGATAGAGATCATGTTGATCGAGGTGACTTGTAGAGGTGGGAAAGAAAAAGTTCCCATTAAGGAAAAATCTTTGAAAAGACCTGCCCCCACACTCTCATATGGAATATCGGTATTTCCCACATATGGGAATTTTCCATTTGAAGCACCAGAAGAGAACTAAAAGGAAAATTGATCAATGGTGACAATTTTCCCTTCAAGAGGAAAATGGAGCACTCAGAACAAAGAGGAAACCACACAAAACATGGCATGTGTCCAACTTCGCCCAAGTAAAAGGTTGTAATTCAAATTCATATCTACAACTTATAATTCTAACTCGACAGTCTTCCCTTCCAAAGTGTTGGGAAATCTTGTGAGAATACCATAAGGATGGGAGCTTCTACCATCAAAGGCCTCCAAGGTGTTCGGGGACTGGTTGAGAGGTGGAGAGCCAATGGATTTCCAACATGAAACATGCATGATGCAGGTGGAAGCACCTTCATCAATGAAAATCTGATGGATTGTATTTCCTTTTATAATGACTTGAATAAAAAATGCAATTTGATGAGGAAGACAAGGAACGAGGTTATCAAGATCGAAAGTAATTAAGTTTGAATCAGCAGGATCGATGCCTCCTATAGCAGACAATAACGATTTCCATTGCGTTGGACAAGTTTGGAGAGCTTCCAAAGTGGACATCACCGAAGTCACTTGAGCTAAATCTTCGAAAATACTGTAATGTTGAGTAGCTCTAGCATTCATATTATAGGACAAATTTTAAAGCACACCTTTGGGAGGTTATCGAATGAAAAATTCATTATTAAGTCTTTCGAAATGGAGAGGAAAAAAACTGGGTGGAGTGGAATTAGAAGTTATATCAGTAGCTTCCTTTTCCACCGTTTTCTTTTGGGAGGTTTGATAATCTTTCGATCAAGTGGCTACAGAGGATGGCAATAAACCCATCATCATGTAAACTTGAGAACCAGATGAGGCAGAGGATTGTGGTTGGTCTACCAATTGAGTTTGCTGAGAAGAAAATGGCTCTTTTAATACAATCAGGGTCCCTTTCAATAAATGACTAACTTCTACATGTTGGGGACAATCCTTGGTGTAATTATCTTCCTCAGAAATGAGTCAAGGATATTTCGGTTTTTGTTTGGAGGCATCATCAGTAGACGAACTAGGAGGATCTTGTTTTGGGTATCTGATTTTTCTTTACCTTTGCCCTTCTTCTTACCTTTAAAGGCTTCATATGCCGTGGTAGACTGGACGACATTGACCTCGGATGTTTTACCAGGATTTGATGGGTTTTTCAAAGCATGACTAGAACCAATATTCAAAAAATATTTTTGCTTCAAAGAAGCTTTAGTAGAAGTTTGATATATTGATCCAATTATACCATCAATAGGCGGTACATATGGAGACTTCAAAGATGTCAGATATGATGGTGGCCTCGGAGCATCAGGAAACATTTCATATAGCGTGCCATATTGGGAATAAACCAAATCCAAATATTGGGCATGGGAAATAGCTTGATCCTTGGTAACACAACCTCCCATTGTTCTATCTACAGGGATTTTTTTACGAATGACTTGGTGAACCATTCGGTCAACAACTCATCAGGGATTTCAAATTTGATGAGGCAATGCTGACGTCTCCATTCATGGATGTTATCGGAGATATGGGTTGCGGTATCCTATTTCAGAGATGTGAGCAAGTGGGTACCAGTGTCATAATGAACCAGTAAGTAGAAGCGGGGGAGGAAGGCCATGGCCAAAGAGTTGAAGTTTGAATAGGTACCTCAAGGCAACTTGACATACCACTTTATAGTAGCACCTGTCAAGGTTCACTAAAAGAGGTAGAGATGAACATAATCGTCAATGTAGGAATTGGAAGAACACCATAAGTGATATGTCATCACATGGGCCTTGGGGTCCTCTTTAGCTTTTCCTTCAAATTTGGGGTAATCAATCGGAATTTTAGTGGGAACTGGAGGCCAATAAGGTGAATGAAGAATTGGATCATTAGTAAGCCTAGAGACATCAAGCAGTTCCAACATCGCTAAAAATGGAAATTGTAGGTTAAAAGGAATATAAGGCCTTTGATAATTCCCACTCTACGCGTTCTAACCTTGTTGGTAAGGATTTTTCCCCCAAAGTGGGGGATTTTGACCACGAGGGGCTTGATTTTGCCCCCACTAAGGGGTATCTTGACCATAAGGTGGATTTTGTCCAGGGTAGGGCTGATATTGACCTGTCATAGGCTGTTGATAACCATAAGGAGGATAAACATTATGTGCGACATATGGATTGTAAGGTTGCTCCACCTGTTGACCCTGGTAATAAAGTTGTTGGCCTTGCTGCTGTAGGGGTTGGACTTGTGTTTGCAAGGTTTCACCTTTTTGATATACAAGTTGAGCTTGCTACTGCAAGGGTTGATCTTGCAACTGCCATGGTTGACCTTGCAGATACAAGGGTTGGTCGGGTTGTTGGACAAACTGTGTTTGTTGTTGCAAAGGTTGTTGAAATTGTTGCAAAAGATCTATTGCAAAGGTTTCCCTTATTGTTGTAAAGGTTGTTAAATAGTTCCTCAAGGGATTCCTTGTTGGTATTGATAATTTCCAATTGAGATTTGACCATATGCACTGGGAATAGGATTTTGACCAGGTTGTGAGGATCTTCTTGTGGAATATAAGCTAGATTTTGCAGTGCTTGTGAACCATATGGAACATAAGACTGCTGGAGAGGTATCTAGGCCATGTAAGGATATTGATACTGGATATTACCTACCACAGATGGATCAAAAGGATTAGGAATACCACTAGGATTAGGTTGACTCACTCCAACCATGTGATGTTGTGATCCACTCACATGGGTTCCACTTGACACAAGAGGGAAGTTGGGATTTCCCCCCGAGGATGTGAATGAGGAGGTGGTACATTTTTTCCATGTGATGGAGAGACTGGGGAGCTTACAGATGTATAAACCAAAACTATCAATTGAACCATAATGGAAGGTTGAAACAATGGTAATGGTTGTGAGGGAATCATCAGTTGAATTGGAACTAAAGTAAAGGCATTTTTCACAGGGATCTGAGAGGTCATGTTAGGAATAAATGGACTGGAAGTAGGCATAGCATTTGATGACCAAATTTAATTTTGGTACAATGAAGAAGCACCCGGAGTTCTTGAAACTAATCGAGCCAAGGTTGTATAACCATGTGGAAGCATAGGCCCATTGTTTTCAAGAGGCGGTTGAGATGGAACTCTTCCTACATAAGGAAAACCTTCCGGAGGAAACTCATTCAAATTCACCCTTCAGTATTAGATGATGAAGAGGAACTGTGAGGAGAACCCGATGGTTCAGCCACGATGAATTTCTCTCAAGAGTAGAAGGATAAGAGATGATTCATTGAGGGCTAATTAAAATTAAAATTTACATGGAATTATTCAATGTGAGGCCAAGAAGCAACTGCATCGGTTTGACATGTTACCGTTGGCACTTAATTTTATGACACAAAACAAAAAATAAATCAAAACGGGTAATTCTAGGCAAGAGGATTTACCAAGTATCCATGAACCATTATATACACCTTAGCCGAAACCAAGGACTTGATGTACAACAACCGATCTCCCCGAATGTTGTGTTCGGCATATCATGTTTACAAGGCGGCTGACTTGGTTCCCGTGGCTAAAAGATAGCAACCTAGTGGGGTCTTCGAATATACAGTTAATTATAGAGGGAGCACAAGTCCGTGTTAGCATTGTCTAATGCATAACCATTCGATGACCGCATCCCCATATACTTGCCATATTTAAGTGCCTCCTATATACCCTAAAGTACGAGAGAACCTTCAATATACTTCCGTACTGGGATAGGATTTCACCCCCGGGATACAATGCAGGAAATTAATGACAACTGTTATGTTTAAAGACACCAAAACACGTCTCTAGCCTAGACCACTAGATATTTGTGTTAGGTTACAAATGTTCCTTAGGTTGATTGAGGTAAATTTTAAGTTTATCTTCAATTAAGTTTCAGTTTGATGGCTCAACGATGGCATCTAAATTCTTATGATGCAATTAAATGATAAAAATGAAATCTTTTCATTCGATGAAGGCTAAACTAGTGGAGAATAGAGACAACCAAATAATACATCAATCAAGAAAAATGCATCAAAACACAACTCTTTATCTTTTCAATGCAAAATGTAAAAATGAAATCTAATATTTCACTTTCATTAACAAATGCAATGCCAAAATCCAATCCTATGAGAAACAAAAATAACTTTCCTTTCACTAAGATGCACTAATATCTTGTTCTTTTCCTTTCACTTTGATTCAACAATGCAAACTAATGCAATGAGCGAAGGAAAAATGAAATCTAAAACAACTAAAATGAAAAATTCTTTCACTTATGGTTTTGAATGCAAATAGTTTAAAAAATACTAAAATGAAGAAATGTTTCACTTTTCATTTTGAAACAAAGAAATCAAAACAAGCATTCACTTTCAGTCCTACAAAAAAAAACAACTATAATCTATGTTTGAAAATGGAGAAAAGGAAATTTTCAAAGCACCAATATAACTCAATACTAATATAACTTTACAATCACGAACCAAAAGCAACTCGAAAAAATGTGTCCTGACTGCAGCAAGACTCTTAAATGGAAGAAATCAATCTTAGAGAGAAAAACCAAGAAATGAGTGAAGGGTGACCTGAAAAGCCTAAAAACCCTAGAAACCCAAGAAGGAAATCAAGCTTCATACACACATTAACAAAGCCAAGAGGCAATTGCAATCACACAAGAATAACAATCAAGACATGCACAGTTTAGTTACACTGGAAAATCACTGATAGAGGTTGAAAACCACTGAAAATAAGAAGAAACCCTAATTTTCTTCTATCCTTTGGGATCAATGTGCCTGTTAAAGGAAAAAGGGCAATGAAAGGCAGAGCAACAAGACTATAATTTGAAAATCAGCATTGTCAGTGCTTATGTCAGAGTAGAAAACACTCTGGGCGAGAAAAATAAGGAAAAAATAAAAAAAATTCTTCAAGATCAGAGTAGGCTTAACATTCTCAAGCAATAACTCATCAGAGAATCTGATCGAAGGAATGGATGGAAAGGGTTATAGCTTTCCCAGTGGAGTCACCAATTTTTTGTCTAGGTAAATCCTCTCTGTGGACAAAGATGGTCCCTTTAGCCCAATGAGTGGGACTAGCAACCTACGTGACAATCTACAAGACACTTTCCTAAATTGCAATTGAAATGAGAGAAGAGGAAGATGGCTTACCTCATTTTGATGCTATAACACACTCCTTTGTTGAAGATCTCAAATCGCTTGCTCCTTAGGTTCATCTCTATCGCTCACAACGTTTGGATACCTACACAAGAGATCAAAGACACAACAAAGCATACAAGTGAAACAAGCATAAGCGAAAGTAATCTAATTAACATATCAAGGAGCATTAATATAAATGATGCATTAACACAAACATTTATGGAAAGTGAACCAGAAGTTGTATATATTAATGAAATAAAGGAGGAAGCATACAACCAACCCTTGATTTCAAAAATCTCTCCTTGAGTGAATGTCCAAGTCCAATCTCAAGCTCCCCAACCACTCATTCTCCAATCCAAATGAGTAGCATGTAGGCACTATCTCAACATAAGGATGAAAATAATTAGAGACCAACCACTTGGGAATGGGAGAGGATGAATATATAGGCAAGGAAAGGGAGTTAGGATCTCTTCAAAGATAGGGGAAGGCCCTCATCTCAAGGAGGTAGCTCATAGGGATAAGATCAAAGCGAAATATTGGGGGAATTCGACCACATCCACATTGAACAACCTCCAGCTCATCGTTCTGGGAGCCTCTATATCACAAAGCTTCTTGCCTTCTTTGGAAAATTTTCCTTTTAGGGACCAACACAAGTGTGGTGAGCTCTAGTATTGTAGCAATAATGCTACAACTCCTGAGGCTTACTGTCTCTCATTTTATCAACCCGGTTGTTCGTACAAACTTGGAAGCGACGGTGCTATATGCACAAGTACTAGCTCTTGTCGCAGCTGTCACTTGGTCAGCTGGCACAAGTCCGCTAGGGCTCAAGCCAACTTCTATAGGCTCACAAAAGAAGCTGTATCAATGATGGACGAAAGCTAGCTCAAAGGAGACTAAGCTAATTGACAAAAATGAACTAAAAGTAAATCAAAGCATGCAACCCTAGGAAACCCTAATTTGACTAGTTTAATATCTATAAAGCAATGAGGATGAGTAATACTTCTACCAATGTTGCTACTACATCTAACAAGTGGAAATGCATGGATCTAAACTACTGACATTATAAAAGACATGTTTTTATACTTTTTCATTAAGTAGGTGGAGTGATTGTGATTTTTTTACTTATTAGGGTTTGGTTGTGCAGATTGGGTGGAGAAGGAAGGAAAGCGTGGGACAGGTTGGGGAGGCTAGGTGAGGTCCCTATGGACCCTTGGCATTCATCCACAGAGGTTTTCCACGTTCAGAAGCTCAGCAACTGCGTGAATGACCTCCTACAGGATGTCTGTAGGGGATTCTACAGGAAACTCAGGGTTTTCTACAGGATGTCTCTGAACTGCTACAGGATGGTCTACCGTGGAGGACTGAGGTGAGGGAAAGGTGATGGACGGGTAGGAAGGGCTGTGAGAGATAGGGATCAGGTTGGTGATGGCTCAGGAGTGGAACGATGAGACGGGAAACGGGTGTAGGGAGTGTGTTGGAGTGATGTATGTGAAAGGTCATGGAATGAAGCTACGTGAGAATTTGGAGATGTTTAGGAAAGGGCAGAACGCAGTGTAAGTCAAAGAAACGTGGTTGCATGCAAGGTCAAAACAAAAAGGATGGCAATGAAACGAGATGGAGAAGAGTGTAACTGAAACAAATGACCAAAACTGGTTATCAAACCAGAAATGCATCAACCTACACTAAGTGTACCGTGATTTTATTGAACAGTGATCCAAAACGCAAAGAGAAATACGTATGGGATTGCGATGAAGAGATGTGTGGTTCGTGTACATGACAAGGAAGCATCTAAATCCAAATCATAACTGTGTCAACCAAATTCATGCGTGTTTTTGGTGGTCTGCTATGGACTGCACCCCAATCTTCAAACGAGACGGCAGTGAGCCTTAACAACCGATTTTGCTGGAGCTCCAAGGGATGTTATGTATCCTTTGCTACACTAAGCAAGTGGAAATAATTGTACCATAAGCAAAATCTATCTAACTCATAAGAAAATCGAATTACAAGACTGCCATTCAAATTGCATGTGCAAATGAAACTTAAAGTGCTGGAAAAGAAATAGAAACAATATTACAACAGAGGGGATCTATGGCTCTCAGGTTGGGCCCTAACCTGAGAGCTATATTCTCCTAATAAAACTCAAGAATCGATCACAAACTCTCCTCTTTATTCATAATTTAAAGTCATGCCAAACTGGCTTACAGCAAAAGAAAACAAAACTGGACTGCTTCCACAATGATATGATAACCCAAGAGATTCAACAACCTATCTAAGGCTAAGGCCTCCATATTTATACAAAAAGTGATGATCCGCCAAGTAGCCTTGATTCTAGGAGCTCGGCTGTCCAACTGTAGTTTAACTGCGGATTTGTGAGGCAGTCAAAACTGTTGTTCTGGTAGAATAGTTGATGATTGCTGTTCCTGTAGGACAGCTGGCTACTTCTGAGGCTCGGAGGGGAGATTGATTGGAGCTCGGAGTTCTCGGTGGGAATCACGAGGAATGTCCCAATACCGTGGACATCTCTCCACAAAATCAGCAGTGCCACCTTATGTCTCCTTATTCCTTTTGCGTTGTCTCTTGTTCCCCTTTTTTAATGCCAAAACCTGGAATCAAAATGCATTAGTCACGTGGATAAAGTGTTTAACCTTCCTCCTACAAACAACATGAAATAACTAAGAAATGCATGCATAAGCAAATAAAGATGAATGGTTTGAGCAAGTAAAGTAGGGAAAAATGAGCCCAAATTGTACCAAAATTGGGGCTCATCACTACTCTAGGAAGGATTTCCTTCAACAACGAGATTGGAAGAAGCATTAGTTTCAGGTCATACACATTTCTAGAGCATTAGACACAACCAGGAGCCATGACTACGCTGTTATTGGAGGGTGATTTGTTAGGGCAACATTATCCAGGGGATTTTGGAGTTGGGTAGATTTCAGATTGTTTGGAGGGCCATTTGAGGAGGATTTCTAGAGTTGGTAGTGTAGAGATTGACAAGATTAGTCATAACAAGAAAATTCGTATTTGGAGGAGAGGCAAGCTGTGACGAGTCGATTTTTGAAAGTTTGAACCGAGGGAAACCCTTTCTGGGTTTTTCTGGGTTTTGAGCAATAGTCACAATTTTAAATTTATGAAATCTTCTAGGCCATTTTGAGGGGCCAAAGCGAGGGGCCAATTCAGCTAGCAGCATAGAAAAAGTAGGCCAATCCCCAAGGGGTCGAATTTAGCAGGTTAAAATGAGGGAAAACCTTGTGTGGGTTTCTCTAGGTTTTTGTAGAGAACATACCCAATGTTGCAGAAATTTCTTGGTTGTTTTGAGGGGGTAGCTGAGCACTTTTTATTGATCACCTGAGGCTTGTAGATTGCCTTATGTAAGCCCAGGTGCACCTCATCCAACTTTTATTGCACTCTAGTTTAATTTTAATGAAAAATGAGTCGTTTTGGGTATTGATGATAAATTTATGTTAATATTTCCTTAGTGAAATAAAATTTTATTATTAATGTTATTACTTACTTTTGTTATCACCGCAAATTTTCCATTAGGAATATTACAACCATCTTGTAAGTTTGATATTGTATAGGAAACCCCGCCTGGATCCC
>APFE030018319.1:0-12718 GCA_000404065.3 Pinus taeda
GATAAGATTAATATGGGTTGTTTGATCATAAGTTGAGCTGTTTCTTAAACGGTTAAACAATATGAGGGTTTAGTAAACGGCGGCCACCCTGCTCTCTCAGTCGCTGCACCAGAGCACATAGTCTCCTCTCTCAGTCGCTGCACCAGAGCGCATACTCACCATGGATCTCATTTGTTGCACCAGAGCGCATAGCCATGGATCTTCACAGAAAACACACCAATCCAAGCAGGTAAGGGATGAAGACCAAGTTGTTTCAGGGGCTTGTTCAATGGCCTATTTTCCCTTGTTTCTACTGCTTCTGGACGGAAGGCGTTTCTTATTGTAATCTGCATCGTTTTGGAACTTACAATTTCAACAGTTCCTCTTCTGTATCTACCGGAGGTACTCGCTGTGAAACCCTATTGTCATTCTAGCTATTGTTATGTCATTGGCTTTAAATAGGAATAGTTATTGGATTCATAGACATTCATGAAAGAATGGAGGGATTCTGACGCTGAACCCATGCCCTTCTTCAGTATTGTGATTAAGAAAATGATCATATTAATCCACGCTGACGCAGACGAGGTATCATATATAAGACCATAAAAAATGAAGCTAGGGCTTTCCGAACTGATTCAAGAGATTTTCACTTCGGTGAAAGAAACTAAAAGAACTTTAACAGATTCAGCAAACATTGCATGTTTTGGTGGTCGGTCGAATGTCTCTGGAATCGAAAATCATAAGCGGAACTCTTTGAGGCACCTGTAACAAGCCGAAGACCCTCTGTTTCCCCTACAACAGATCAACATACGAATTGATGAAAGTTGAATCTTGTGAACGCTGAATGAGCTTCTTCCAAAAATCGCAAAAAATCATAAGCACAAGGGTTTCAAGGAGTACTGGAACCCTATGAAAGCATAAGTCATTCTGTTAAAAATAGAATTTACAATGTCACAGAAGCTTAAGTTTCGGCAAAGAACTACAACTTTAAGGTTAGGGTCATTTTTTATGTCATGGAACTATAAGCAACGAATTTTGCAGCAGGACGCTATTTTACCAGGCTTTCAGCCTGCGTTGTAGTAAATGTCCGTTTCCGGAAAATGAAAGGAAGGAGTGGCGGTTATTTATCATGTTTCTTGTTCTATTTTACGTATTACCTGGATAAATTTATGTAGCAAAAAAATAACTTGACGAGGCGTAATTTCGCATGGTGTAAATGTTGCTGCAGCGAGCGATTCAGGTAGAATGAGCATTCAAAATGAAGTTTCAAGGTGCATTTAAAAGCGCAGAAAGTTGTATTACGAGTCTGGGATCAGTTGAAATCGGAGACATTAAACGTTCAAATATATCAAACGAATCAAGTCGAAAAATAGATGGCATGGAAGGTCTTTTGTTAAATTTATGTAAGGTAACGTTTTGTTTTGTAAACAGTATTTTGCTTTACCGCGAGAGGAGGCTTTGTGGGACTTGGAGTCTGAAAGATGCTAACGCCATTTTTTTGGTAAATTATGCTCGATATTTTTGCTGAAATAAGGCTTTCTATGACTTCGTTTAGGAAATTGTTATAATGCCTTTTTTTTCTGTAAATAGAGCGGTCTATCCCTAGAAGATGAGGCAACGAAAGAAGCACTGTGTTTGTTCAGAGAAACCATACATATTCTGTTTGCGATTATTGCAGCCCCTGATAGTTGGAATGTATTGTCCTTGCTCCTCCTTAATACTTAAAGGCTGTTCTATGCAATTTTTTCTCAAAAAATTTTCTTATCTAAAAAAACTAGTTCAGATTTAATGGAAAGTATTACTCTTTTCTACAAGGGCGTGTTAGTGTGGTATCTTTTCATGTTGACAAGATTAAGGGAAATCAATGGTTTTCATCTTTTTTTCTCGAAGCTTTAAGCAATAGTTTGACACGTATTTGGAGGGCTGTAAATTTTCAAACGTTTTATCACCCCAAAATATTCTGACTGATGTGAAAATTTTGATTTCAGCCAAAGGATCATTAGCGGTTTTGGTTTGCTGCTGTCTTGTATACTGTTAAGCGACTGATCGGTGGGAATAGTGTTAATAGATGAAACCAAGCGAATAACCATACGAGTTTCACTCTTTACCAGATATTAAAAGTCTCAAAAATCAAGTACATATTGTCTTTTGTTTAGTAATTGTAATGTCAAACATAGAACCCTTTTGTAGGAGTTTAGTTTTGTGTTCATTTATTCTGATCACCTAGTTTTCCTTTGTGAGCAGGATTGTGAGTTTCTTGAATGAAATGCCACAGTTTTTCATCAAGGCAGACTTTATTTTGAGCAAGATTCATGGCAATGACTGGGAGAAAAACCTTTCAGGTAATCTGATGTCTACCATTATTCGATTCACAATATTTAGTTTTGCCTACTGCAGATATTTTTTATGACAATCATGTTTCTTCACTGATTTTTGTGTTGGTTAACAGGCAAGAGAGCTTCAGGCGAATTTTGTTCACAAGACTTTTTTATGCAGGTATGCACTTATATTTTTCTTATATAGTTCATTTACACCATAGTCTAGAAAGTGAAGTATGACTTTATTTTCCAAAACCATTTGATGGAATCCCTTTCATATTAGAAGTTTTTGCTGCCTTTTCTTGTCGTTTACACTTCACTTTTGCGTGAATACTTGGATTTTGGAATTGATTTCAATATCTTTCCTCTTTCCCATTGGTGTTATCTTCAAATAACTATTATTCATTTCAGGTGAATCCAGATTAGTAGTTAATTTTTTATAGATCCACGGTTATTATTACTATTTGCAATCTATTGATTGCAGTTTGGCTGCTCTTGGAGGGGGGTGACCTGTGCTCTCTAAATCACCCCTTTGAATGATAAAAGTTCATTAGTTTCTTCTACTTCAAAGAAAAGACATAGTATTATGCATAGCATTTTCTTTCTTCCATTAGAATGATGTACATTTGAAACAACTACTGTATTTGAATTTTTGTTCCATAAAAATTGATACTGGAGTAGTGTTAAGTTTGGAAGGGCACATGAATGTTGCAGTCTGTTAAGTGATAATATATGGGTTGAGTTGAGTGCCACCTTCGTAGTGGAGTGAGTGCCACCTTATTTATAAATCAAAGTTTCTTTGAAAGAAATGGCTTTCACTGAGTGAACGCCTTGGATGCCAATAAGCCTAGAAATAGATGTAATCTTCTCAGAGTTTGAAGAGTTGCATGTTGGGGTTCATACATGAAGAACTGTAATTCGATATTCCTTCGGAGAAGTTATGAAAAACTTGGAAGAAATTATGTTGGTAGCAATTAGTTTTTGTTTGTAATTTGAATGTCTCAGGTTTGCAATTTTTCTGTATTCATAGCCCTGTTATTTAGTGCTGCAAGTAGCCTAAGATTTTTACTTGATTTAAGAGGGCTTTGATTTAAAAGGGCTTCTCCTATGCTTGATACATACATGTGAAAATCAAATTGCAACCTCACGAGGTTTTCTATACAGCAGAACTATACATGTGAAAATCAAATTGCAACTCACGAGGTTTTCTATACAGCAGAACTTTTGCAAGGTAAGTATATGATGAAGAATTTAAGTCTTTTGAGGGCCATGCCAGCATAATATTGGAGTAAATGGCAGTCTAGATATATAATGAGGTGACATTTTAAAACACTTCAGAGATAAAAGAAGGGTTCATTTCATGCTTAAGCGCAAATATAGCTTGGCAACTTCAAATTTGGAAGAAGGAGAATCGATTCAACACAGATCTATGCATTATAGGCTTGACAATACTTTTGAGATTTCAAGGCTTGACATTGGAAAGAGCTTACATTTTGTGAAAACAAATAATTGCATTTATGACATGCTTTGAGAATGCGTATGACATTTAAGAAGAAGCTACCCATGTAAACACATTTAAATGTGGTGGGATTGACATGGTAACAATAAAGTAATTTTAAGGTTGGTAGAGATATAACTGTAGTTATTAATTTGTTGGTTCATGCGATACATTTTAAATGTTCTTGTTGCTTCATATTACTTCCACGTTCCACTCCATCGATAACCTCAACAATTTGAGGTTTTGTAAAATGAAAAAAACATTAATCTTTTAAAAGAAGTGTAGGGGAAGTGCCTTTGTGTGTTCAAAAACGATTGGGACCTTATAAGATTGCTAACTATATCAAGTACGTGAGAGCTAAATTCTTTGTCAAGAACATGTTTAATGTTAAAATGATCATGCTGATTAGAATGCTTGGGCAATGATGGATGTTTGGAGCTGCTAAGAAGTCTTGTGTTTAACATCAGAAACTATTTTCAGGGGGAGGATTGTTGAACAGAGCAGCTAGTGACATTTTGAAGGTTACAATTTGGTGGCATGAGTAGACACTGTTTGCGATACTCAGTCCTCCCATCTTGAGTTGGAAGCCTCTTTCCCCATTAGTTCTTATTATCAATCAACTTAATAGCTATTTGTTTTTGTTTCAGATGAGGTTTGTTTAACCATTTAAATTTACAAGTCATACTAGGCTATGGTAGTTGCATATAAAGTGTTTGAATGTTGCAAACATTGGCATTGGTATAAAATAGGCAAGGGTCTAAAAAGCCAAAAAATCATAAACATTTAGAAAATATTGCTAACATTTGGCTGCATTTGGGAAAACATTGGCAATTTTGATATCAGCAAAATATTGGTAAATGTACTATGAGGCCAAAAAAACAGTGATTTCACGATTTTTTCTTATTAAAATCAAGAAGTTTGCAACACTGGTTTGAATCAATTTTTTTTTTGAAATAACATTCTTCATTTAATACACATTGACTTTTTCCTTTGCATTCCTATTATTTCTAGGTTGGTATTTGTTTATGCTTGAATCTGATTGTTTTAAATTATCTTGTGAGTTTTTACACTTGAATGAGAATGTTTAGCAATGGTTATATTGATCACTTTTTTGAAATCTTCTCATCATAATGTCAGGCACTTTAAACGTGTGTACCACGACTTCCTTTTGTCAGAGAACGACCTTCACCTTCAAGATAAGAGTTTGTCAGCCCTAGCAAATGGTTGTGGGCCTATGTTAACCTATCTCCAATTTGGTTGGATGTTGTTCTTGGCACTTAGAATCCATCTTTTTAGCCCATTTAAAGACATGGTTACTTGCACAAATGGATTGGTGTCAATTCTGGTCAATTGCCGAATGATGAAGCATTTAGGTTTAGATAATTTTTGAGAACAGATGTTTGATTTGCTATTTAGACTTAGAGTCATCACCATAATGTGCTAATTGGGGAAATATCTCTATTGCAGGTTATTCTGATTTTGCAAGCTCCCATCCCTTACTGGAGGTTTTCTCTTAGATGACTCTACACACTTTGGTAATCTCCTATTGGTTTGATCGGCTTTTTATTTATTTATTTTTTGGATTGTTTGGCTGATCTCTAGTAATCCAATTACTAACATGTTCTTTAATTCACTTAGGAAATGCGACAAGGGAATTGATCTTATTTCTTCTCTAACCAATATCTTTCATGCGTCAGAAGTTGAATTCTAGAAACAATTAAAGTGGCCAATAACTTAATTGTTGAAATTTTGAATAAAACCCCACGTCCAGCATCAGATTGCCAAGCAGAAGAGTTAAAAGATATTGACACAGGTTGTGATTTTTTCCCTACATTATTTTTCATCATGTCATAGAATGCCTATTCAGAGGTGAATGCAATATAATCTGGGTTCAATATTTCAAATACCTTCTCTTATTTTGTGGGCCTCATGGAAGAGAGTTGACTTGTATCAAGCACTCAAATCCTATAAAAAGAGCGGTCCTCATGGAAGAGAGTTCACTTGTATCGAGCACTCAAATCCTATAAAAAGATTATGAAGATGCAATATATGATAGGGGGAAACTTGACGAGCGGATGTTTGTGAATGAACAGGATAGTTTGTTCGTTCAGGAAGCAACTCGGGAGGTTCTACCACTGTGTCTGGAGTGAAGGTAAGACATATCCAACCATTGTGTATACATTCCATAGTAGATATCCAACCATGTGTACATTTTCTATAGTAGTATTTGTTTCATAATTTAATCAACCCTGCATAATTATGATATAGTAGAATGCTTAATCAACTCTGCATAATTATGTTATAGCAGAATGCTTACTGTTGGCCTTGTCAAAGCTAAATGATTTAAGTTATTTTGTCTTTGTTTGCCCGTAAATTAATTTCATGAAATTTTTTATATACACTAGACTATTATCATATTTTTCTGTTCATTTTTAAAAACTTGTGTCTTCTCTCCCATTTTTTTCATTGCAACTTTAGGAGTTGATTTTCTATTTTTTTTTGTTGCCTTGTCTTCTCTCCCATTTTTTCATTGCAACTTCAGGAGTTGATTTTCTATTTTTTTGCTTGCCTTGTCAAATACACGTAGGACGAAACATAGGAAGTTTATATGCGGCTTTGAGTCTTAATTCAAGTTTGTGGTCGTATTTTAGCCTTGATGTTTTTTATATCAAATTTTTGTGTTTATATTTTAGCTTTTATGTTTTCATGTATCAATTTTTATTTTTTTGTCAAGTGTAAATATCTTGCTTTAAATTTATTTTTATTTGTATGTTATCTTGATATTTCCGGTATTTTGTTG
The DNA here is from genome assembly GCA_000404065.3 of Pinus taeda. NCBI lineage: Eukaryota > Viridiplantae > Streptophyta > Pinopsida > Pinales > Pinaceae > Pinus > Pinus taeda. The sequence goes on from APFE030018319.1 coordinate 6,596, forward strand.
CAGTGCCATGTATTTGCCACACTTCAAGATTGGCACATGGATTTTTAAATATTTTTGTTTTTAGCATGTTGTGAACATGGTTTGTACTTGTTATTCATTTTAATTTCTTTAAATGGCATATATTTACTATTTAAGGAGTTTTGTAGTTTGTATGCATTTAAATGTCTGATAAGAATAATCACATATTGATTTTGAACTTTTTAGAGCAGCACCACATACTATTATATGATTTTTAAATGAAAAATGAAATTAATTAATTAATTGGTTTATTAAAAAGACCAAGTTATTCAATTAATCAAAGAAAAATATAATATTTTTATCCACAATGAATGACTATGTAATTTGTAAATTAGTTTTTTGTCCTATTTGTCTCCTTCATGTGATCTAATAAATGTAAAAGAAGTTTCTTGGGCATCCTCCTTTTGGTTAAAAACTAAGTTATTCAATTAATCAAAGAAAATTTTAAATATTTTTATCCACAATGACTACCTAATTTGTAATTTAGTTTCCTATCCCATTTGTCTCCTTCATGTGATCCAATAGATGTAAAATACGTTGCTTGGGCATCCTCCTTTTGGTTAAGGGGTGAGATTGATGTAAGTCGAATTGTACAGTTCAAAGATTTAGAAAATTTCCTATAATAGACTGGATTCCCTCTTTTGTTAGTGCACTATTTTGTAAAGGAGAAAAGGCACAAAATGCAACCACCGCAGTTGCATGAATTTTCTATATACTCGCAGAAAATGAGAATGGAAAAAAAAAACATCTTATGGGGAGAGTGGTAGAGACTTTATACATCAAAGAGTATTTTCAAATCATTTTGATAAAAAAATAAAATTTGTTTAGACCTATTTATTATAAGTGGGTTGTCTTTTTGGCTATAGATCATCTTGTACATACATGTAATTGACACACAAATGGCGTGGATTATTTCCTTCAACATGTAATTAACACACAAATGGCGTAGATTGCAAAGGTTGTCCATACATTCAAATCGCCACTGTGTGAAGGAAAATGGATAATGCCAAGTCTTTCAGACCTCAAATGGGCACATGGCCATATTACATCATATATTGTTTGGAATCACCTTCATAATTGAACTAATATCACATTATCTTAAGGTATAGATATAAATATTGAAAGTGAGTCATTAAATTACCACATATCGTGTGTTTAATATTTAAGGTTGACCACACTTAAACCCAATAATAATTTTTTAAATAAAAATCAAAAGCAAAAGAAAGTCATGAAATGATAATTATGCGAGAAATCAGTAAGTAGTTATTAAAGATACCCTTTATGGTTTGATGAAAGACAGACTGTGGGTTCTGATCATCACACTTTAGAGTTGAGTGCAGTTTCATTGCATTTTCAGGTTCCAATTGTGCCTATAAATTTTGTCTCTTGGCTTATTTTTGTGAAAATTTCATTGATGTCGAGAACTATGGGCAATCACTCTGATGTAGCCCTGTAATAGTACTATAGCATTGTGTGAGGTTTTGAATAGGGGTGATGCCATCCGAAACAATGTTGAAGCACTGGTTTCCATTTTAGTTATTTTGTTTGGGAGGATAATTGTCAAAATCTTCAGATACTTGATATGAGGCCTTATGCATTCGAAAAGATCTATACAACCCAAGGGATAAGAGTTTGACCTTACGAGATACTCTCTAGGAGCCTGCTAGAATACACACAACTTCTAAAGGAGGCTCATGCACATCCAATGCAGAATATTTCTCATGACATTGTTCATAGGGTTACACCACATTACCATAAGTAGTGCCAGATGTATGGTTCTCTTTCATTCATTCTCTTTTACTTTAAGGCTTGTTTTACTTTTGATATGTTGATCTTGTAGGCATCAAACTGCTAAATGGTGAATTTTCAACATATGTTTTTTTGTTTGGATTTTTAAATGGTGTCAAGGTTGAAATCAATGTTTGATTGGTATTTGGTAATTGTTTATGCTCAGGAGAGATATTTTTCTATTGGTATGGACTCCATTCAAGGGCTTTCTGAACTTCTTGAAGAGGTTTTCACTTCGCTCAAAGCAACTGAAAGAACTTAATGTACATCATGTGTTTTAGTAAAATATATATTTAGTTGTCCACATTGTATATTGTGGAAGGGAAAAGTAAATATAAATATAAATAATTGAATTCGTAATTGATATGTTTTTAACTATTTTTATTTATACAACTATGTACACCATTTTGGAAAAGTTCTCAATTAACATAATTGTTTGAAAATTGCAAGTTGTGCTCACCTAACTCTCACTTGCATGGTCATCATCCTACTTTTTATTGAAATAATGAAACATTCAATAAAATAGTCTATTAGTTCTACAAATGGTGATTTTAGTAATGAATCCATCTTCCAATTATAATCCATGATATAACTTTATTACTCAAAATTTAAATTTGGAAGAATTGCGTAAAATTTCGACTTCCATCTTCTCTCTTTCCTATGCTCTTGCCTTATGACGTTCCCATTGCAACATGTGATGCAATTTCTAGTTGTAACACTAGAATAATCACACTTACTTGGTCATGTAACATGTGGTGCAACTGCCAGTTGTAACACTGGAACAATCAAACTTACTTGGTCATGTAACATGTGGTGCAATTGCTAGCTATAACACTGGAATAATAAGACTTACTTGGTCATGTACCACGCCCTTGTCAAGCAAAAGTTACTTCCATAAAAATAGGAAGAAAATTAAAATATAGAATCAACTAATCAGATTACAACTACAAGGAGCTGAATTATGAAAATTGGATGGAATAAGGAAACCTTCAGACTTGAGACCAACCTGAAAAGGGAAGAAGTAAACCTTGTAACTTGTAACATCACATACCTAATGTTAGATTAAATGCAAAATACAACTTGACCAACAAATGTTAGATTAAATGGAAAATACAACTTGACCAACAAATTCTCTATGATGACAATGATATTTAAATATTATAATCCATTAGTGTATATTTTCAAAGGAATCCGAGCAAAAGATAAATTATATTGCAATCTCATAGGTATCTTATTTCCCATCTTGTATGCAAAATCTCTATGATGACCATGATATTTAAATATTTTAATCCATTAGTGTATATTTTCAAAGGAATCCATCTAAAGTAAAAGGTGGAAAAAATAAACTATCTTGCAATCTCTTAGGTATCTTATTTCCCTATCTTGTATGCAAACCTTTATCCAAAGCATATGATGAAAACAAGAATATACCATTTCAATTTAGACTATCTAATCAAAAAAATTAATTAGCAAAATGATTAAAGTGCTCATTCAAATAGGGGATACATATCCGCATAAATATAGGTTCTCAATTGAACATCACATATATTTTTAATCATTACATTCTTTGCACTTTTACCATTAAATATTCTCCCATTAGGCATATTTTTATTAGGTTTTAAATTTTTCCAAAATTTTGAAAAGATTAAGATAATTCTTTGGTTCGATGCGTTTCGAACCAACTCATCATCACGACAAGTTGAACGATCAGATCTAGAATGCAGTTAAATAGTTAGAGCAAAGCCTCCAACAACTATAATTATTGACCAGGTAACAACTAGATTGACCACCTCCGAGACTAGAATGCGGTTAAATAATTAGAGCAAAGTCTCCAACAACTATAATTATTGACCAGGTAACATTGACCACCTACAAGACGAGGGAATGGCTAGCTTAACCTTGACATAGGGAAAAGGGGCAGACCAATTATAGGTTATTTCTTTACTAAATTAATGGTTAGTTAATTTAATAAATTACAAGTAAAATTACTAATGATTAATAATATTTTAATTACTAAATAATATTTTAATTTTTATTATCAATTTGTCACTTAGATTGAGGTTGATAGTAAGTTAATTTATTATATAATATATATAATAACTAAGGATTAAAATATTTTCAAATAATTAAACCATAAATTTAATTGTCTATTAAAAATTCAAGATCTAAAAAAATATTAAAATAATTTTTTTTCAATTAAATAATATTTAAATTGTTTATTTTCAATTTGTAACTTAGATTGAGGTTCATCAGTGAGTTAATTTATTAAACTAACTATAAGTTTTATATAATATATATATATTACTAAGGATTAAAATATAATCAAATAATTAAACCATATTTTAAATTTAATTGTCTATTTAAAAATTCAAGATCCAAGAAAAAATATTTTACCTATATTAATTAAGATGAAGTGGTTAGTCATACTATGACTAATTTTATGTAATTCATGAGCTAGAACGAGTCTATATAAGGACATATTTGATAACTATTATATTCGTTGAATTGTGGCTTCTGTGATCCATCTTAAGTTAATAAGAGATTTTTCGGTGTAAATCACAAGATTTGTTGTAGCACTTATTCTTGTTGATAACTTTAAAAAATTAAGCTTGAAATTATTCTTTGATAATTTTTATCCATTAACTTTAATATTAAAATTTTCTTTTTACTCTGTTATTTATATAGTTAAAACCTTTTCAATAACTAATGAATTTGAATTCATATTATTTTTTAATCAATTTATCTTAATATATAAAACTATCAATAAAATGTCACTTATTTTTTACTAAAAAAATTATATAACTTGCTATTTGTATATTACCCTAACACTTATAACTTTTATAACTAACTTTTCTAAATAATTTTAAATTTACTTTATAACTAACTTTTCTAACTATTTAAATTTATACTTAATAACTTATTTTCATTTAAATTAATTCATTAATTATATATACTATATATATATATACTCTACTTACTCTCACTTTTTGAATGTATTATTTATTTAAAATTTAAATTAATTTAGTAGATTATTAATATTTATTAGTTTAGGAATAATCCATTGACTATATGTGGATAATATTATAATATGGAGTAGTTTGCATATTTATATATTTAATAATATGTTTTAATAACTAACTAACTATTAACCTAAATTATTTTGGGTTATAATTTTTTTAAAAGCATATATTTATAATTATAATTGGTTAAAAAGTATCCATTTACTCTTCTTTTAATAAGAATTTGACTAACCTAAGTTATCTTTTAATTATATAATGGTCATACTAAATCTAGTTGTTATCTATATAGCCGTTACCGAATTCTGCTCTATCTATTTAACATGAAAAGCATGATCTGCTCATTCAACCACACAGATGAACCACACTAGCTACTTCGAAATGCGACAAATGAAATATTTTGTGATTTATGCCAAAAAATCTCTCATAAACTATTATATTATTAATCTAATGGAGTTTGATGTGTTAACCTAATTTTAATTAAATTCAAGGATACTATTAATAGGCTTTATACTAGAACCCTAATATTATATTAATATTATTACTATTAACTGTATAGAGAAACAATATTGAATTAATCTACGCATTTATTATAGTGTTAGAATTAATATAAGGGAAGGGAGACTAATATATATAAAATCATTAGAATGTAAAATGGTTAATATAAATATCATTTATTACAGTGATAGAATTGATATAAGGGAAGGGAGACTACTATATTTAAAAATCATTAGAATTAATAAAATGGTTAATATAAATATCTCGAATTTTAATTTATCCTTGTAAAATTCGAGATATTTATATTAACCATTTTATATATATTAGTCTCCCTTCCCTTATATTAATTCTAATACTATAATAAATGAGTAGATTAATTCAATATTGTTTCACTATACAATTAATAATAATATTAATATAATATTACGGTTCTAGCTTAAAGCCTATTAATAGTATCCTTGAATTTAATTAAAATTAGGTTAACAAATCAAACTCCATTAGATTAATAATATAATAGTTATCAAATATGTCCCTATATAGACTCTTTCTAACTCAATTACATAAAATTAGTCATAGTATGACTAACCTCTTCATCTTAATTAATATAGGTAAAATAATTTTTCTTGGATCTTGAATTTTTAAATAGACAATTAAATTTAAAATATGGTTTAATTATTTGATTATATTTTAATCCTTAGTTAATATATATATTATATAAACTTATTGGTAATTTAATAAATTAACTGACTATTAACCTCAATCTAAGTTACAAATTGAAAATAAACAATTAAAATATTATTTA
>APFE030018321.1:2545-13042 GCA_000404065.3 Pinus taeda
AGACCCACCTATGGTTTTGTGCATGATTTTCGCACATGTTTTTGGACGCGATGGTTTTCAGTCCATGGTATTGAATGCTTCGCATTGTATAAATATGTATTATAACATTAAAAGGAAAATAACGAAAAATCAAGCTGGTAGTCCTGGTTTTGGGATCCAGGAGAAAAAATCTATGTATGTGTGTTTTATGTGTTATGCCCTCGCATTTTTTATTTTATGTGTTTTAGAATTCGTATGCAGGTAATTTATGTATGGGGTTAAAACCTACAAAAAGAGTATCTCCCAACTTGGTCTCACAGTAGTTTTGGGCTTGCCTCTAGAAATTGTGCAATCCTTGAGGGCAAGTAGCCTTGATGATGGGAATTGTGGAGTCCTGACTACTAGTGATCCTTGAGCTCAGAAACTATGCATTCATGGGAGGAAGCCCATTAATAAGCCCAGAATTGCACAACCCTCACTGAGCTCAAAAACTGTGTAGTGCACTAACCCATAAAGTTGCACAGTTCCCTAGAATTGCGTAGTTTTTCCCGGCAGTGTGCATGGAAATTTTTTGGAAAAAAAAAAAAAAAAAAAAAAAAAAAAAAAAAAAAAAAAAAAAGGAGGCACTTGAGCTATTTTTAGAAACTTCTGCCAAGTGTCTCTTTTTCCTTGATTTTAGGCATGCGCGTCATAAACCCTAATTTTTCCAAATCTATTTAATCGATGCTTCTAGAGCTCATTTTCACACTTGATCTTAGAGCTCAAGGATTCTTGAGGATTTCAAGGAACCTCAGTGCTTTTCCATATCAATTTTGCTTTTGTCGTCTTTTGCAGCTTTTATGGTGCTTTTCTTGTTTGGCTTGTGTCAGTGATGTTTCACTTGTTTCTCTTCATGGTTGTTGGCGTTTTGACTTGTTTTAACTTATAGAAGTGTTGTTTTAAGTTTTAGATTGCCTTTACCAAGTGTCGCATTAGTTTTCCTATTTTTGCACCAATGGTTATCATTGCGATGACTCTCCTCACATACTTCATTTTCCTTTTGTTTAACTCATTGTTGCACTTGCTTCACATTCATTTATCTACACTTATTCAGATCCACACTCAGCTCCACACTATCTCTCAGATCTACTTGTTTCCAAACTTCCCTTGGGCAGATTTGGGTTTCCCTTCACCAGTTTTCATTTTTCCCAGCTGGCACTACGCAATCCTGAGGCTCAAGCTAGAAGACTGACCTCTAGAATTGTGTAGTGCACATTCCAAGATGGCTCCAAATACACACTATAAATTTCCAGGAGCCAATCTGTCATCCTTGGCCACTTAGACTGCGCAATGTGCAGTCTCCCTCAGGCCTTTTCCCAAGTTGAACTGCACATTACCCAGTTTCAACCATCAAGCTTCCCAAGTTGAACTGCACATTACCCAGTTTGTAGTTCCCACAGGAAGCCAACCCCTCTTGTCAGAGAAAATTGCATAATCCTCCCCATCTAATGCCTAGTTTGTTGCTTGAACTTGCCTTGTAAGTTTTTTTGCTAAAGAATGACATTTGCTTTCCATGAGTGTCCTTTCTATCCCACAAGTACAACAGTTGTTGAGAACCTCTCTAGAATTCACTATTACCATGGAATTTAAGAGAGTTGCATCAAAGGAAACCACTAAAAGTAGTATTGGGGAAGCAGTCGAACAAACATCAGTTGATTTTCCAATCTGTGCAAATACTCAGTTGTTTATAAAGGGATCATCATTGACATGGCATAGATTAAAGATGCTTTTACAAAGGACTATGAGGAAGACTTAGAGGACTGGCAAGTTTATCTCAACATTCGACAGTCAAGGCTATACAAGGTTGCATGTAGGTATCCAACCTTCCCATGTGAAGATGTTATCAGTTGTTTTGTCTCACACATTGATGAGAAAACCATGACATTGAGTAGTGCTAGCAGGAAGAAGCTTGCCACCTTCCGAGCAGAAATCTTTCAGCAAATGTATCACTTTCTTGAGCCAGTAGAGTGCATGGGCTCACTCTTCTATGCCACCCACAACTATGTGAACACAAGAGACATTGTCAAACATTGGGTGAAAGTGCCATCAAAGTTTCGATATACATCCACCCATGTGTACAAGACAAAGTCCCTCAGGAAAGCTTACCAACTCTTGGTTATATTTGCTTGCAGAATCTACGATCAAGAGAGCACTGAAACCTTTCATGAAGGGTGGGAAGCCTTATTAGAACAGTTGGTGAATGATGGGAGGTAATTCAATTGGTCGGATCTGTTGGCTCAACAACTGAAGGCCCATGTAGCACAGGCTTGGAATCAGCCCAAGGGTGAGAAAGCAAGATTCTATATGTTTGCATACTTAATGGATGCAATTTATGTACAACAACATTTCCCCGGAATGAATTGGACACGGAAACCACAAGAACTTGTTGTGCACATCTATTGCAATTTACTTTCAGAATGCAATTATAAAGGAGTAATGGCGCAGTTAACTGGCCACTTCATCATCCATCTATACAAGCTCATCTTTGAAGAATATCCAACTTGTATGTCATGAGAAGCAATGGAGGCAATAGTAGACATCATAGATTGGTACGCCTCACCAGGTGGCACCTTCATTAGAGTGTTTGGCAAAGAGAAGCCTCTGCATGTCTTACCAAGGTATGCCACTGACAATTTCATCATCCAAGAAGTATCATACCATCTCACTACAGGGTTGTTAGCAACACTGCATAGGAAGAAGAAAGCACCATGGCCCACCCTTCCTTTGTAGATTGGATTATATGAGATAAAGAACTTGAAAGTTCTAGATGTCGAGGCTAAGGGGATAGTGAAATTTTAATTCGACACTAATGACTTCAATCCATAGGACCCCCGCAAAATTTGCAAGGACCATTGTACGAAAGTTTACTTTCCATGGATCGACAGGGAATTTGAATGGCCAAATGAGGATACTTGAAGGTACTGCTACAATGCCTCCAAAATCAATGATCCAATCAGTTTAGTAAGGACTTCATAGGTTTCTCCACATACAGCAGCAACTCCTGAAGCAGTAGCAGCAGAAGGCAACAATCCCCTATAGGACAAGGGAAAGAGGAAGACTGTTGACAGCCCAAAGGGAGAAAAAAGTTGCAAAATGAAAGCAAATCATCTCCTCATGAAGGTAGATTTGGTAGCAAAATCAAAGAGGATGCAAAGGATGCATAGAGCAGAGTGGAGAAAGAGAGAAAAGCAGAGGTTGCAATAAGTAGAACTAAAGCTGCATGAGACAAAGAAGAAATTGAAGGAAGAATAGGAGTTGAGGAGGAGAGAATGAGAAGAGAAGTAGAAGAAAGAATAATAACAAAGGCAAGGCACGATGATATAGGAAACAGTGTTGATAAAGATTGAAGAATAAGAACAGGAACAACTAGAGCTGAGGAGGCAGGTGAATAGCTGCGGGATTGAGAGCAACTGATTGAACTAACAGACATGGAGTTGGAACAGGAGCCGCAATATGAAGATGTTGACCTAATGTCGAGAGCACCACATGTCATTCCTCAGTCTCCACCACCTCTAGAAACAGATCCAACCCCAAGCGATCAAGGAGATGTTTCTTTCCTTGATGATGATCCGGTAATGGATGTGTATAATCTATCATTTGATGTGTTTCAAAGGAGGATTGTACAAGAATGGAGAAATCACTTTCCGGATGATCACGCATCAACTACATTCATTAAAGAAAGGGTGATAGTATAGGCCACTAAGAAGCATCCAAAAGCCATTGTCGAAGCCAACTTGGCCTATGTAGGAGAAACAAGATTAAATGTTCAGTATTTGATTGTCGAGAATGAGCAACTAGCACAGAACTTGGAGGATGTCAAGTAAGAGGAAGAACAACTCTGAGTAGCAATGCAGAATACAGTTTCCTCATTGGGGGAGATGAAAGAAGCAATATTTGCTGAAGTATTAACACTTGGAGAAACCATGTGGAAGCTCTATGACATGATTTTCAGCATGCATAAAACATTTTTCCATTTACATGGCTTACAACAGTAGAGGAAAGATTTTTTTAAAACTCTCAAAAACATACAAGTTGCTCACCTCATTCATTGGAAACATTCAAGCCTCATAGGTACAGTTGTATAGTAGTTTGGATGTCTTGGTGAGAACACACCAGATCTCATTAGTCAGTTCCCTCACAAGGCAGGAGGGCGAAGAGTACTTGGAGCAGCTGAGACAGAATGCCACTAGAGAAGACTTAGAGCTAAATGCACATAACATGCAGAAGTTCACTGGTGGTCCTGTCAAAGTCAGAACAATGCTTCTCATGCTTCAGAGCAATTTGGATACATTTTCCAAGACAGGGCACCCAGATGCCATGGAGGTTAGAGTCCTCTTCCATCATGACACAATTAAGTAGTTTAGGGACACCGTCACACACCACCAAACTTAGCACCAATATGTGGCCAAGAAGCAACAAGTGGAGGTTGCTAAACTAGACTTCTCTCAAACTCCAACATTATAGTGTTGTGTCTTGTTAGGCTATCAAGTTATCTCTACCCTATTTTGTCTTATATGGGTACAAGTGTAAAATATAATATTATTTGTAATTATGTTGTAAGTGAAATTCCAAGTTTGAATATTGGAATATGAAAATTCATCATGTAATGTAATGTGTTATTTTGTGAATAAGTTGAAGAGTCATGAGGGTAGTCCAAAGGTCACAAAGGGGATTTGAAGAGTCACCCCTTCTTGTTATAAATAGAACCTCCTAACTCATGTAAAGGGATTTTGGGATCCAAGCTTTTGGCTAGGCTTTGGCTTAAAAAGAGCTTGGGAGTATTTTGAAGAGCCTTGGCTACTATGTAGCATAGAGAGAGTATACTTATTTGGAGGAGCAGGTGTTCTTGACTATAATGTCCCACTATGGGGCTAGTGGTTATCCATGTTGTATGTATGGATGGAAATTTCACTTATAATAATAAAATCATAGCCAACACACTTTCATGCATATGTTGTTAATATAATAGGACTATTCTTGTTGTATTGGCAATGTATGTTATTTAACTTATGCATATTCTTATGAACTATTTCATTTTCATTTGTATGAATCTTATTGAATGTGTGTTGTTGTATTAACTCATCACTTTAACTTATGGATTATTCTTCATCTTAGCTTATGGTGTCATTTCACTCCTGGATTCCTTTCAATCTGTGTACTATTGCAGGCTTCCCAGGGGTGCACTTCCTTTTCCCTTCGTGTGTTGGAACTTTCATGCATCGCACTTGACTCTCCACAGGGTCACACACTTGCTCACACCCAAATTGATCATACTTCCCTCTGTGTGTTTTTGCATTCAAGGCATAACATTACCACCCACTGCTAGGACTCCTACTCCAAACGGTGTGGGGTCTAGTTGGGGATTCATATCAAGGAGATCCCCTGAATGTTGGCGGGTCCAGTACTGTAACCATTTATGGTGTTAGAGAGATGGGCCAGATGACAACCTGAGCCCTTGTTTTGAATTTATGCACTAATTTAATGACTTCTTAGTAAATCATAACCCCGACATGTTTTCCCAAACACGCAAATCTGAAAGTGTCAGCGAGAGTATTGATGACTTGTCCAATCTGAAATTCAATGGCGAGGGTATAACAACCTTATTTGACCACATCGCATAGTTTCTTGATTTCTGCACAAAGCATAACATCCACTATGAAGATGTTGGTTGTAGGTTTTTCATTCTCACATTCGAAGGGTGTGTGCGAGAATGGTGCAACACATTGCCTAACAGCTCCATTCACTCTTTCAAAAAAAAACTCTTAGAGTCATGTCATGCTTTCGATCTCTACGAAGCTCTTAATAAGAAAATTTTGAAATTGTGAAAAGCACCCAATGAATATGTTCAGGATTTTCACGATCTATTTATCTATTACTTCTTTGAATTTCCCGAAGATAAAATTCAATGGTCTTTCTTGGTAGATAGATTTCTATATCTTATTCACATTTCTGAAAATCCACACAAGTTAGAGTCTTTCGAACCTCTCCCAACATACCTCAGTGTTAAAGCTTCTAAATATGAGATAGACAAGGTTGTTTTTCCAAGTGACCCTCCCTCCTCTTCTCATCAAACAACTCTAGTTTCGTAGGTCAAGGTGGGGGTAGTTGAAAACTCTCCTGTTGATCTACCACCATATCCTCCTACCCCATTTACTCAGAATTTTAGCACTGATTTGGAATGTGACTCTAATGGTTTCGATGAAGTGATATCTCCTCGTCCTCCATCCTTTGGTCCCTCTGATCCTCTGGATTTTGATGTGTTGTGTTCATCTAATTCAAATATCTCTTGTGATGTTCACGAGGATCAAGTTCTAGATGGAGTTGGTGTTGAACAACCAACCTGCGATATCATTTTTATGAGTATGTGTGGGAGTCTGAACAACAATATGTGGCGAAGGATGACCTCCTTCTATCCACACCTCTTTCGCATCATCATGGAATTTTCCACGATTCTGTCATTTATTTTCAATCTTGTGAAAATTCATTGTCTGATGCTACTACTTTCGATCATTTGTAGAACGCGTGGAATGCCAATTTTTCATTTGAATGCGGAGAGGACAAATCTTTATGCCTGATTCTCCCAATCTCTCATCTTACCTTTCAAGAAACATAGAGGGTGAAATTTGTTGTTTCCCATCATCCCCTCTTTATGATTCGTCGGATCACGAGGATGCCTTTGTTCGTGATCTTGAACTTTCTGATCATGGTTGTCATGATCTATTCATTATAACAATTTTGATTCTTCCATTGTTGATATTTCTAAGCCATTGATCTTTGATGATATATCTTCTGATGAATTGGAACCTCACCAAGTTGTCGAGGCACTTCAGCCCGAGCTGATGGTCATGCCAGATTCTCGTAGCCTTGAGGTTAGTTCCACTTCTAATTAGAAATGTGTTGAATCTTTCCAATCTCCTCATCACTTTGGTGTACATGTTGAAAATCAATCTAGTTTACACTTTTATCATCCTCCATCTATATCGCACGATCCTATCGCTCAACCATTGGAGGAATCATACATAACAAGCGTTGTTTCAAAATGGAAATTTTCTTCTTTTTTCATGTTTTCTCATTTTTCAAGTTTGAAAGTGTGTACCTGCTTATCGTCAACTCACAATGTGTTTGGACACCATGGTACATCCGCAGCGTGCCTTTCATGCGCTTTCCATTTTTACTTTTATGTGGGTGCATTCAAGCTTCGACCATTCTTGTTTTTATTGCCGTATATTTCTTTTTTATTGGTTTTCTTGTATATCCCTTTTGACATACAAGCCCTCACCTACATAGGCCATCCTTTGTGCCAATGGTTGCATTAGAAGTATCACTTTAGTTAGTTGGCCTATGGTCTGATTAGGTTAGGAGTAGGAGTAGTTATTTTGTTTCCTTGATTTGCTTTACTTTGTTTCACCTTTACCCCACTTTTTTTTATTTTTTTATTTGCTCTACTTTGTTTCACCTTCACCTTTACCCCTTTTTTTTTTTTTTGCTTTACTTTGTTTCACCTTTACCTGTTTTATTTTTTTTTCCTTCAGTTGTAGGTTAGTTTATGCATGAAACCGTGTTTGGCTTCTAGACAAGCTCAGTGAAATCCAAGAGGAAGATGTACTACTATCAACACTTGGTTGTTTGTTTATTCCCTCCCTTTATGTGAATCTTGCATTTATGTTAGTCAATGATACTCTAATGGAAAATAAGTCCTTTTCCTCATCCATCAAATTCACCATGGAAGTAGAAGTTAATGACAACATTACTTTCCTTGACATCCTTATCACCTGAAATTCTGATGGATCCATATCTCACCAAGTCTACTGAAAAAAGACCCATACAGAGAAATATCTCCATGCCACTTCTCACCACCATCCTAACAAAAAATTAGGGATTCTAAACACTCTTGAAACAAGAGCTATTAGAATCTTAGACAAAAATCACCTTGATAAAAAAAAATAAAAAATAAAAATCCCACCTAATAAATGTATTTTTAAAAAATGGATATAAAAACATCAAATCATCAAAGCTCTAAATAAAGTCAGCACAAAAGCCTATCTTAAAAATAAAAATAATTTGGATGAGTTCAGTGGCAAGGTAAATATTCCATATTGGGACCACTGATAAAATCGCTTATGTTATAAAAAAACATAGTATCACGACCACCTTCAAACCTATAAATACAATCCACAACTGCCTCAATTCTATTAAATATCCCATTGATCCTAAGTGCCGAAAAGGAGTTTATCTTATTCCTTGTTCTTGTGGTATTCCATATGTTGGGTAGACTGGCCGATCTATCAAAACTCGCATCCTTGAACATGTTGTTGACATAAAACATAATATATTAAAAAACTTTGTTCTTGCTTAGCATTCCAATAATACTAAACATCACATATGCATTGAAAACACCTGCATCCTTGCCAAAATTGACCACTATTTCCTAACAAAATTCAGAGAGGCCATCGAAATCAATAAACATCCTAAAAACCTAAATAGAGATGAGGGATGGAGCATAAGCAAAAATTGGATCCCTACATTGACATCCGATTCCAAAACTTTTTAACTCCCTAACTTCTTTTTCTATCATTTCTTTGATTATTTTTACCTGCCAATTTGACACTAATCCCTCATATATATAATTTAATTCATTAATTAATCTTATTATTTTTCAAATTCATTAACTATTCATGAGAAAAACTTCAAATTATTAATTTTTAAAAAAAATTAACATATCTATTATGAATGATAAAACCCATTTTTCTCCATTATTTATTAATTTTATCCACATCATCTCTCACATTATTCCAATCCCCATAAATATTTAATTATTATTAATATAATACATACAATTCATGAATAAAAATGATTTCTCCTATTAATAAATTTAATATACAAGCATATACATTATGTTCTATTATTCACATTATTTTATTAATTTTAACATTTCTCTTTAAAAAAAGAAAAAAATTATTATTAATTAAACCTTTTTTAATCAATTTCATTGTCAACCAAATTTTTTCATTTAAAACCTAAAATACATTTCCCTATTTATCGTACCAAGGTTGAATTAGTTTTCCACATTTTTTTTTCCTGATGATGAACCTTAGTCGCAAGTTTGAAACACTAATTTAAAATCAACTTGAATGGGATGGATCCGGAAAATTAATTACCACTGATGCTTGGATTTTAACTAGTACCGCCTACTCTAATCGGTCTTCTATTTTTAGTTAACCCTTCTCAACTAAGTCAAGTAGAGTAAGGAAGGGAGGAAGACATTAACAAGTATGTTAGAGGTATATAGAAATACCCTTCTCTGAAGGGACAACCTCTTCTACTCTCAATAAGTTGGATCCCTCTTCTGCCCTGTGAAATAAATAAGTTCTTATGCATTGTTCTTTGAATAAAAGAAAATGAAAAACTGAAAAATGAAATAAATGGAAAAAGAAGAGAAAGGCTTCTTGTGCAAAGAGGTGAAGCAAGTAACTTCGCCAGGGTACTGTCCAAGCTCTCTCGCAGTGGAGCAATGCTTGTGTTCCTAAAGTGACTCAGTCGGGCCATTGTCCAAGCCTGCTGGTAGCGAAGCAACACCAGAGATGAAACTAAAACTCTGACAATATATTTTACTTTTGCATCTATATACTCCTCATCCCTAATCAAAACAACTCAGTTTGACTTGGCTTGATATGTGTGTTGTCAATGAAGAGAATGGTAGGGACTAAATATTTATCTCAAGCTATATGAAGAATCTATGATGATCAAAGAACTGAACAATACTTCTGGAAGAGTTAGATATTCTTTTTAATGATGCAAGGTACATATAGAGAGCTGGAGTTCTACCAGTGTGTCATCAATGTTGTAGAAACTACAACCACCCTCCAAAATTTTTCTTGTGCTTTGATTTTGGAGCCTTCCTTACTATTCATAGCAGCTCATCTCGTACTAATATAGGTATTCATGCTTCAATTGAGACTTATATTTTCTTTTTTTCTTGTGTTTCTTAACTTAGTTGATTCTTCTAAGTCACAAGTTGATCTCCCAACTTGGTCTCACAGCAGTTCTAGGCTTGCCTCCAGAAACTACAAAATCCTTGAGGGAAAGTAGCCTTGATGATGGGAATTGTTGTTGGGTTGTGTTATATTCTTTCCACGTAGTTAACAGGGAGTTTGAGGGGTACCCATAACCCCACTTGGAAAATTTTGGTTTTGGACCCTATGTTAGTTTGGGCGGACCCACCTATGGTTTTGTGCATGATTTTCGCACATGTTTTGTCGACGCGATGGTTTTCGGTCCATGGTTTTGGACGCGATGGTTTTTCGGTCCATGGTATTGGATGCTTCGGCATGTATAAATATGTATTGTAACATTGAAAGGAATATAATGAAAAATCAAGCTGGTAGTCCCGGTTTTGGGATCAAGTGGGAAATCTCTGTGTATATGTGTTTTATGTGTTATGCTCTCGCATTTTCATTTTTTCCTATGATTTAGAATTCG